>JBBBWG010032830.1:17557-41019 GCA_037176905.1 Azolla pinnata
TTTATTTGATGCTATATGCACCAGTGCTTATCAGTCACACTAGTGTTAGATATTCCGTTTTATATTTGAATGCTATACTTAATGTACATAAGGATGCAAATCAGATTCTCTAGATTTAGAGCTCCTGTTTTCTATTTGTATCCTTGGTTATGTACACATGGAGGCATATTCTCCCTATCCTTACAGTTTCTATCTCCCACAAATTAGTCGTAAGTTATCACTAATTAGCCTTGGCTCTTTCAGAGTTTTTATTTTTTACCCTGACAGTTTTCTGTGGTTTTGGTATGCTCAACAGACATATACATGTACTTGCTTTGTGTCATAGGCTAGATTCAGCCTTGAATAGACATTACAGATACCTCGTTCAATAATTTACACCATTGCATCAAATTCATAAAATTAAGAGAACACAAAACACGGTTACCCAATCTCACCCTCACAGACAAGAATATTCTTCTTACTCTTGTTCTCGATGGCTCCGAAGAACCTCTGAGAGGCATGACTGGATCTGCAAGGCCTTGGCATGATCATCTTTGTGGTGAGCATGATCTAAGTATCTGGGTCTCCCGTGCATTCTTTACGCTTGTCTCTTCTCAACTCTTCTTAGCAATGGAATCTGAAAACTAGAATCGAGTGAATTTCTGTATTTTATAGCCTGAAAGTTTGCTTATTAACTAAAATATCCCTCCATGTTTAAAATTTTCCAAAATACCATTTGGAAATTCACTTTAGAAATTCATCACTCAAAATCTAAAAGCCTTAATTACCAAAATATCTTTAAAACTGAAACTTATTTACCATAATGCCACACATATTTTGATAAACCAGAATACCCCTAGAAGTTCATTTATTTATCAAAATACCCCTCCATGTTTCAAATTTACCAAGCTGCCATTGCCTTAAAAAAATAAAGGTCTGCTCCAGAAATAGTCAACCATGGTGCCAACGTTAGCCATGGTAGCTTCAATTACGACAATAATAACAGCAACTTAAGCACTTGAATGGTAACAGCATGAGAGGGTGATGTGGCTAACATGGTGGCAGTTGCTGCTATATGCATCACTTTGCTCTAAGGTCAGTATCTCTAGGCCTACTCAACAACGAGGAAGGAGAAGATCAGTAGTGTTTGACATGAACAGTGAGAACCCTTTGCCCGCTAGTCAACATGAATCATTGTGCCCTGTCCACGGCCTTCCATCTGTGAGTCGGATACTGATCCTAGCCCTAACTCTAACCCTGTCTCAACCCTAACGCAAGATCCAAGCTCTAACCCGACCCTAACTTTGCTCAGGGCAGAACCAACAATCATCACCATCACGTTCAAGAATATATTTAGACTTAAGGGTATGTTAGTAAATATGTCACGTATATTTGGGTTATGATTAGTTTATAAAGTGAATTTTTACTGTGGTAGGGAACCTAGTGAGTTTGAAACATAAGAGGGGTATATTGGTAAAAACGACAGCTTCCAGGGATATTCTGGTACCTTTTTCTATTTTATATCTACATAGGAAGAAAGTTCATCATTTGTGATGTGGCTGCCTTTCTCTAACTAACAACCTTGATTGTGAGCTCGTTATCGTTGTTGGTCTTAGTTTTTTTATTTGGCACACCAAACACATACTAAAACTAGAAATGGGGATGTGCCATATGTTTAGCATGTGTTTAAAGTTAGTTGGATTTAAATGAAACGTTTAGCAGAAAAGAGAAAGGAAGCTCTTCCATAGCCCATGATCTAGGGTTTAGGCTTTAAGAACATAAACCACTTTCCTCAATTTCCATGAACATTTGGGTTAGAATGCAGAACACTTTCCTCAATTTCCATGAACAATAGGCTCCACAAATCTAAAAATTAATTATGAAACATTTCCTGTACTACTTGCGAAATCTACCTTTTCATATCCTCTAGAAATATTGAACGTTTTGATACATTCTCATAAACGACAACCTCCACAAATCTATATGGTGATAATGAAACATTTCTCCCGCTAAATTTGTGAGGTTTTAACTCTTCGAATCCTCCAGAAATGCAAAACACACTCCCGCATTCTCATAAACAATAGCCTCCACAAATCTAGATATTTGATTACGATGAATTTTTTACACTACTTTGAAATCTACCTTTACATTTCTGAAGCCTTCAGAAATGAAGAACACTTTCCCATGTTCTCGTAGAAAACAGCCTTCACAAATCTTTATGTTGATTACGAGACATTTCTTACATTACGTTGTGAGATCACCCTCTTCACATCCAGGCAGAAAAACATGCTTAACGTCAGAATTGAGCCATCAGTGCAGAGAAATTTCCTCAATTCTCGTGAACAATAATAGCCTCCACAAATCTATACATTGAAATGAAACATTTCTTGCACTATTTGGTGAGACACACATCTTTGTATCTCCACGGAAACGTCTGGATTAAGAATCCGGTCAGAAATGCAGAAAAAAAAATTCCCTCGTCCTCGTGGATTCGGAGGAGCATGAAACACAACTCAAACTGCTTCCGATCTACCGATTTCGAATCCCCGCACTCCCCCTTGGTGGTGGAGGTGGTGGAAGGCAGATCAAGATGAGATTAACAGGTGCTAGGGAAACGGACCTGGAATCACTGCCCGCGACTGACACTGTCGGGAACCGTCGATCGAGGAGGCGAAGAAGAGCAGCGACAGCAGGCGGCCGAGCAGAAAACGTGCAGTCAACAGACTTCTAAGAATGTCTGTTTTGACTCATTTTGAAAATCCTCTTTTTTTTGCTTCATATTTTCACTCCGTTCATCGCAAATTGTTCTTTTTTTTTTCAATGAAATTTGGAAATTTTTTTCCCCCAAATTTTCACTCCTTCCATTACAAGTTTTTTTTTTTAATCAATTGAAATTTTTGTTCAAATCACAAGTTTTTTTCTAACCATTTTCAAATCAAATTTGGAGTTTTTTTTTTTACCAGTTTCCACTCCTTGCATTACAAGTTCTTTTAATCATTTGTACACCAACTGGAGTTTTTTTTTTCCCCCCAAATTTTTACTCCTTGCATTGCAGATTTTTTCAGGCCAATCGTGAAGGCGCTAGGAAAGGCGGAGAATACTGGGAATGGTTCTAGATGGGTTGCCGATAAAAACAGATCGTTGAATGAGTAATCAGCCCACAGCTGATCGAAGTTCGTCTTGATTGACCTTTGTACTCTATTGCATCGCCTAATCTTGGTGTCAAGCCGAAGAGTGGGGAGCAAAGATGAACATGTGATCGTTGGGAGCTAGTTTTCTGCATGGGTTGCTCGTGTTGTATACTACATTATTCGGTAGAGATGTATCCCTACACTACATCCTAGTCTGAAGACTTCGAATTGAAGGGTGCGATTCTAGCATGAGACGAGGCATGTATTTCACTGACCCTCCCCCGTAGTATGAATATCTAGAATCGAACAAAGCGTGGACGAGTCACACTCACCGATCGATCGCTAAGGAATCATTAGGACAATATCATGTTAAGCACGAGAGAAACTGGAGTATCAGGACTTACTGAGTCGTATCTATCGCCTTAGATATAGGACGAGCGGTGGCTATTATATAAGACCCCACTAGGACACTCTCTCTATATGTTTGGCTTTTTAAAGAGAACAAAGAGTGCAATTTAAAGGACGGGTCTGTGGAATGCCATCTCCATTTCAACCCTGATCCGAATCGAGATTTTGATTGCCCAGAAAGCTATTAAGCCTGCACATCATGAGTAACTAACTGCCTTCACGATCACCAACTATTGGACAAAGCCTTCTCTTTCTAGTCGCAGTGGTCTGATTTTCTCGGTTGGGTCTCGGTCCTTTCGTGGCTTCCCATTCTTTTTCTTTTTGTTTTTCCAAATTCCGGATATTGACTGCATTGGTTGGAAAAAGAAAAATGGATATAGGAGTGTTTGCTCGTTGCATTACTCAAGAAGAGGATATATATAGAATATATATATAGAGAGAGAGAGAGAACTAACTGTACTTTTGCGAGCGACGAACGCGATCGAGAATGATTCGAGCATTCGAGATTGATAAATCATTAAATAGTATGCTTCGGCCCGGAAGAATGGTAGGTTTAATAGAATTTTTTAAATTCTTAAAAATATAAATTGATTCTTCTGACAAGAACGAGAAAATTTGCGGTTATTTATTTCCAGAACAAAAGAAAACACATAACATTCGCAAATGTTTGCAGACTTACATTCGTGCTTGCAGAGCCAGAGGCATGCGTATGTTCAGTTCCATGTATATATATATATATAGGATCTGTTGGATCTTTCAATACAACTATATGTCACGAAATGAAATCTACTCATCCCTCTCCATGCACCGCATCCATGTAAACAATCCAATCGATTCCAACTAGAGTGGCAACACATTCTTTCTCGTTGCGGCCTACCTTTCTTGGTAGGCCTTACCAACTCTTCGGGCGATCGTCTACGCCCACATTGGTGTATCATTGAACCAGCAGCGTTAGGTTCACCTCTGCAAACCCGTGCTTTCACCGTCGCTGATGATCCATCATTAAGCCATGCGGCTGGCTGGCTGATGATGCTATTGCCCCTGCTACCCCATAACCCAACATCTTCGAAACCCGCTGATTTCACCTTCGCGGATGCATGATGCATGGAACCCGCCGCATCTTCGTCGTCAATCAAGCCAAACTGCCGATGTTATTTTGCCCTGGCTTCAGCAGTTGCCGCTAACGCGAAAAACCCTTGGGAGAAGGGGCCGATATGTATGTATGTATGTATGTCTGTATGTCCTGTATGCATGTATGTGTGGCTCCACAAGTCATGCATGTATGGCAGCATGCATACCGCCGTATGCATGTGTGCATGTGTGAATGCGTGCATATTCGAGGTATGTATGCATATGCGTGTATGTAGGTATGTGTGCGCGCGTGTGTATGCATGTGTATGCACGTATGTGTGCGTGCATGTATGTATGTGTAGGTATGTGTGCACGTGTGTATGTATGTGGGTGCATGCATGTGTGTGTCGGTATGTATGTGGGCGCATGCATGTATGTGTGGGAATGTATGTGGGTGCATGCATGTATGTGTGGGAATGTATGTGGGCGCATGCATGTATGTGTCGGTATGTATGTGGGTGCATGCATGTATGTGTGGGTATGTATGTGTGCACACGTGTATGTACATATGTGTGCGTGCATGCGTGGATGTGCGTATGCGTGCGTGGGTGTATGTATGCATGTGTGCGTACGTGCGGTACGTATATGTGGGTGCACGTGTGGATGTATGCATGTGTGCGTCCGTATGTGCGTATGTATGTGTGGATGTATGTATGTGTGTGTGGGTGTATGTATGTATGTGTGCGTCCGTATGTGTATGTGCGTATGCGTGCGCGGGTGTATGTATGCATGTGTGCGTACGTGCGGTGTACGTACGTATATGTGGGTGCACCTGTGGATGTATGCATGTGTGCGTCCGTATGTGCGTATGTATGTGTGGATGTATGTATGTATGCGTCCGTATGTGTATGTGCGTATGCGTGTGTATGTGTGTATGCATGTATGTGTGTGTATGTATGTATGCGTACGTGCGTATGTATGTATGTATGTGCTTTCCGTGCGATGATACATATTTTAGGCTGAGAGTGTATTTTAGGAAGGGGCTAAACACAGGGAAGGGAGCCTGTGCACAACGAGGGGCTTTGCTCAGGGTTTTCTTCTTCGCTCCTGCTTCCATTGCTTCCCCGTCCCCGTCTCCTTTGCTCGCTTCGCTTCGCTCCTCCCTCCCCTCCCTCCCTTCCTTCCTTCCATGGGTCTACCTTTGGACGACAAAGCTTCTGCTGAAGTTCTCCGCCAGGTATGCTCTGCTTTTGCCTCCTAACTTGCCTTGCCCCTTCTCCGTGCTATCTTGTTTCTTGTTGGTTCGAGGGAGAGACGCGGAGAGAGATAGAGAGGCAATTTTTGAACCCGAGATAAAGAAATCTCCAACCCAGAGCTGAGTGAAGAAAGCCCTGTTTATGATAGCATTAGGACGAACCCCGTGTTTTTTGTTCGCTTTATGATGTCGAGAGAGAGAGGGGGTGCAATGTTTCGAAGGAAAGCTCCATGAAGAACGGGGGTTGGTCTGTGGTTAAGAGAGTGAGCGAGCGTGTGTGTGTGTGTGTGAGAGAGAGAGCTGCAAAGTAGTGTCTTTGAATACAGTCTGCAAAGGGCTCTCCTTCTACAAGTGGGGATAGATAACTAAGATAGATTGCTTCAGTACTGATGATGTGCACATTGGCGGAGGAGCGCAATAAATAGATTCATATGAGAATGTCCAAAAATGAACCTCCTTTATTGGAGATTTGTCATATGATGCCCAAAGTAGGAAAATGGTATGAGAGGATGGGCATGGAGATGTAGGTCTGTGTGCTTGGACAGAGTTAGGTTCAATCATTAACATCCAATGTCGAACTATTGCTTTTGGTTATAGAGATTGTTAACACACACACACACACACACATATATATTGACACCCAAAATTGAATTGCAAGAATGCTAAGGTTAGCGTGGAGATCGATACCGTCTGAACAGCTTCGTCAATATAAAGATTTCTTTGTTCACATAATATAGCTGTGTCTGTAGCCAATTCCATCTACAAAACAGCGAGAGAGAAACTGTTTTTATGTTGTAGGTGGAGTTCTACTTCAGTGATAGCAATTTACCAGGTGATAAGTTCTTGCGTAAATGCCTGGAGGAGAGTGAAGATGGTTGTATCCTTCTATCACAATAAAATGACTATACATAATTCCTATCTGCCTATGTTAGCACAGAAATCGTGCTTTATATTTCTTTACTCCTTGATCAAAGCTATCCGTAATAAATGATCTTGTTTTAACATGGAACTTTGTTAATCCTTGACATTATCTATAATTGATCAGTGGTAAGTCTTCCCCTTATCTGCTCTTTTCAACGGATGAGGGGTCACCTCGGTCTTAAAGAAAGTGGGGGTCCAGATGATGTGCCTGCTGATTTCACTGCAGCTGTAGCTGAAATACTCCGGAAGTCTTCTGTGTTACGAATTTCGGAGGATGGTAAAAATTTGAACTTTTGTAATCCTAGTATGATAGTCGTAAAGCAATGGGAACTCTGAAATACTCTCCTGTTACTTCATGTTTTTGCTAAATTCCTCAATAACATCTGCTGTTTGTGTGGTCCATGCACCACATTTCAGAGCATGGTAAAAATTTAACCTTTCTTATCTGTACCCAGTTTAGAGTTTCATCTTTTGTTTTGACACTCTAGCTCTGTATTGGTACAGTAATACACAAGATGTGTTTATGTGCCAGTGGATTATGGCAATCCAAGTTTCTTTAAAAGTTTCAGAAATTTTTCTCGTTCTACCATGCTTAACCGGCTAAGATAAGTAAATATCGGGTTATCAACGTTTTTTCTTGTTGAAAAGTCTTTTGTTTTTACACTTTAGATCTGTGTTTTTACAGTAATACACAATAAATGTTTACGTGCCAGTGGATTCTGGCAATCCAAATGGTGCAAAATTTCCAGAAATGTTCTCGTTTTACCAATGCTTATCTGGCTAAGATAGGAAAACATTGGGCTATCAAGGTTTTTGCTTGTTGAAAAGTCTGTGCCCAAGAATTCAAAATTTCTTCTTTTGTTTTGACACTTTAATTCCGTGTTTGTACAATAATACACAATATGTATTTATGTGCCAGTGGATTATGGCAATCCGATTGGTGCAAAAATTCTAAAAATTTTCACTTTTTACTATCTGGTTAAGATAAGAAGACATCAGGCTATCAACATTATTAATTTTTTGAAAGTCTGTTTCCAGGAATTCAAGTTCATATTTGGTTTTGGCACCTCAAATGTGTGTTCAGTAATACACCATGTTTATTGTGCGAAAGTTCTGAAATTTTAAATTTCATTTTACCATGCTTTCTTGCTAAGATAAGAAAACCTCAGGTTATCAATGTTTTTGCTTGTTGAAAAGTCTGTTACCAAGAATTCAAAGTTTCATATTTTGTTTTGACACTTCAAAATCTGTGTTTGTACAGCAATACACAATATATGTTTATGTGCCAGTGGATTATGGCAATACGAGTGGTGTAAAAATTCCAAACATTTGTATTCTTCTGCATGTTTATATGATCTAAATAAGAAAATTAGTGCGTAACCATTGAAAATTTGTTCTCCGATGATTCCCAAGCACTTATTGGCTGACTTATTATGCGGAACAATCACATATTTTATGATCATTCAAGATTTCTCTAGTTCATTTGGATAGACCTTGTGCGATTCTTTGTAAATTGGTATGATGTAATGTCCAACAACACTTGCATGTTTGTGTTTGCATTAGGCCAGAAAGTTGGGCGGGTCAACCCGCTTTTAAAGCCTGAAGATATCCAAGCTGCTGTTGATGCTAGAAGTGTAGCTGTTGGCCCCTTGCGATGGAATGTGACAATGGAAGAACTGCAAATATTTTTCTCCCAGCATGCAAAGGTAAATGATATATTTCCATCTATATATATATGTGTGCATGCCTGTAGTATATTTCGTACGTGCTTGTGAGTAAGTAATATAAAAACATGTTTGTTTGGATGTATATATCTACTTGTTTCATGTCTAAGCAAATGTCTATCCGCATCTCTACTTGTATCTGTAATGCTTTTATATGTATACAAATTTCTATAATTGATTTAGTTAATAATTTGGTAATAATTCTACTCCACATTTTACGTATTTGTACAAGCACAGGTAAACAGTGTGCGGTTACCTCGTTATCCAGGTGGGAAAGCCTTCAGTGGGTCTGCTGTAATAGAGCTGACGTCAGAAGAGGAAGCTAAGAAGCTTCTTGAGTCGAAGATGGTATATGATGGGATCGAATTGGAGATAACAACTAAGTGAGGGCAACTTCTTAACAAATTTGCATTTCTATAGTTCTCTGTGTTTGAACTTTGAAGTTCAGGTTCTTAGTTTCTTCTACAAATACGGTAGCACATATTTGTTAATTGAGGCATATGATCAATGTTTGCAAGCTGTCTTTGTATCTTTTGGGTTGTTCATGTTTAGCAAGATCATTCGAATGCCTAAGTTCCAGCTACATCCTCAGCTAGCAGCTTTGTAATGGGAGGTATATTACATATGTAGAAGAGGGTATCATGACTTCCAACCAGGCGTAGTCACTGCCAAGTTTTTCAAACTATGATTAGAAGATTAATTATCATGCTATATTTTAGTTTTTCCGAGAGTTTCAGATAATTTTTCTTCCTATTTTAACTATAGACATTTTTACATGTCTCTAGGAAAGATTTTGATGCTGAAATGGCCAAGCACCCTATACATCAGAAGGACAACAGAAATAAGAGGTATGTACTCGTGTTTAGATGCATACATTCTGGAAATATTTCATTACTTAATAATTTCTTCTTTTGCTCGGGGTCAACTAGTGTCTATAAGCATGAACCAGTGGAGATCTTCTATCCTAAGGGTGTTGTTGTAGCCTTCTCACTTCAGAAGAAGGGGGCAGAGAATGCTGTTGATAATGCGAACAATGATGATAGTGCTTCTGCTAAGAAGAATATAGAAGAAAAGAATGAAATAGGCAGCAATGCTGGAGTGCAGAATCAGGAAAATACAGTTGCGGAAATGGAGAATGAAGAACCCTCAAAGGAGAATGAAGAACCCTCAAAGGAGAAGAATGAAGAACCCTCAAAGGAGAATGAAGTACCATCAAAGGAGAATGAAGAACCCTCGAAGGAGGATGAAGAACCCTTGAAGGAGCAGGAAGAATCCTTGAAGGACGAAGTACCTGCTAAAGAAGACGGAATCAAGGAAGGAACACCTGCTGGAGAAGCACATTCTATGGAAGAATCACCTTCTACAGGAAAAGGATCCTCTGTAGAAGATACAAAGGAAGAAGACACTGTTAATCACCCTTCTACTACCCCTAGTAAAGAGGATAAAGGCGAGGAGAACAAAGACATGATTCGACGTGAAGATATCAAAGATGTTTTTAAAGTGTATGGTGTCATAAAGGTGTGCCCTATGCCATTACTATACATGAATCCCACATACCCTACTGAGTTTACTATAGTGAGAACTTAACACAAACATATGTTTGATCTTCTACCAGTATGTTGATTTCAAGCAAGGTGATACTTCTGGTTTTGTTCGATTTGAGGATCCTGAATCTGTAAAAAAGGCACGAATGGCGGCTGTATTAGCTGAAGCAGGAGGAATAGTGGTGAAAGATCATATTGTGACACTAGAAGCTGTCGAAGGTGCGTTTTAATTTCAGGAAGATAGATAACAGTGTTGGGAGATGTTGCTTCAATTTAGTTTTTAATATTATTGATTACATTTAAAAGAGAAGATACAGATAGATGCTTGCAAAGTAAATGAACGAGCTGTAGTTGGGAACTGTTTTTCAAAGATAAATCCCTACATTCAGCAACATGAATGAAATTAATGAGGTCCCAACTAGGAATTTGTAAATTTAGTTTGAGCTGAATCTGAATCGATGATTGTATGATTTGGTTGGGTTGAGCCTCTAAACGAAACTGAATAGAACCTAACCGTTTCTGATTCCTAAGCTTTTGAATTCCCCTGAAGTCCACTGGTGGGCAAATATTGTGCCATGATGTAATCCTACCACTTGCATCGTTAAGTTTCCTGTGCATAATGCATATATTCATGTAGATCACCTTCATGTAGGGTGTATGTGAGTCTAAAGGAATGTGCTAGCGACACATTATTGCAATTAGCAAAAATGATTTGGTATTTTCTTCAGCTAGCTTGTGTTTGTCAATACAAATTTATGTTCGATTGGATGCATCACTGATTATGCTTCGGTTTTTCTTTGATTCAGGTGAGGCTGAAAAGGAATATTGGGTCAAAGTTCGATCCTTCCAAGATAAAGTACGTGGAGACAGTGGTGGTAGGGGATCATTTCATGGAAGAGGCAGAGGGTCACATGACAGGCCACAAAGGTTCCTCCCCTTTACTATACCTATACACGGGTGCTTATCTTAAAGTAAAATAAAATAACTCCTTTTCCCGAATCGTCTACATTGGTAATGACATAGAGCACAAGACATGCATTCACATTTTCTGATCGGTGTGTTGGATATCATGCAGTCCCAAAGTAAATAAATGTACATTTCATTCTTCGCTGTGTGTTTAACAGAGGTTTTATAAACACAAGTTAAAAAATCCTCCGAGTATACATTACATGCAATGCATTCAAGCCAATCTGATTGTTGGGGCATGTACAAACCTTACTATCAGATAAATGCCTTTGGTTCTACTTAAAAAAAAACTGCACATTGCAATCCGCAATGCATTTGCCACTACTTTTTTAAATGCTGTCAGAACATATCTCAGATTTAACATGCACCCGCTGTCAAAATTACACATTCATACAGCTTCTGGGGTTTTTAGAGATCAATATTCATTCATAAAAAAATGATTTGTGGTTCTGTCTGGAAATAAACGTCTTTTCTGTTCAAAGGTTTGCTAGTTACTGACGACTTTGAAAACGTGTTTTTCTAGGGGAGGCCGAAACAGGTTTCATGGACGTGGCCGGCACAACGAGAATGGGAGAGACAAGGGTAATAACAATGATCGACACACTGGGAAACACGAGCGGTTCAATGATAATGGTGGTGACGAGGAGCCTCCTTCGAAGCAAAGCAAGTCGGATGCAGCAGCATCAGCTTCATGATCGTTGGGGGAACAGAATTTGTTGTCCCTGTGTAGGTAGAAGTAATAAGTAGTGATGGAAGTGGATGAGGATATGGTGCCAGCATACATCGTCAGCATTTTGGCATGATGGAAAATTTTGGGTTACGATCGGGCTTCCTTTTGACCTCAATTCTGAGTGTGTGGTTTAAAAAGTATCCTCGATTGTTATCGCTATTCATGTTGCTACTTAATGTTTAATCCTGTATCATGAAAATGTGCAGACATTCTGAGTGAGAAATCATTTGGAACAGACAGTCCATTTTCGGTCCATTTTACAAAAGACTGGTGAAAATATGACAGTGCCTTCTTTGTGGTTTTGCATATATCTTTAAGGGTAAGAAGTGAAGCCTGATATGTGCTTGGGATCAATGGGTTTCTGATTGGGAAAAGATTAGCAAAGTAGATCCATTCATTAGCTGAGTGCTTCCAGCAAAGTTGGCGGATCAATTAGATGTGTCAAAACCGCATCTAATTGATGTGAAAAGGGTAAGAAGTGAAGCCTAATATGTGCTTGTAATCAATGGGTTTCTGATTGGGAAAAGATTACCGAAATAGATCCATTCCTTAGCTGAAAAGGGTAAGAAGTGAAGCCTAATATGTGAAAAGGGTAAGAAATAAAGCCTAGTATGTGCTTGTAATCAATGGGTTTCTGATTGGGAAAAGATTAGCGAAATAGATCCATTCATTAGCTGAGTCCTTCCATCAAAGTTGGCGGATCAATTAGATGTGTCGAAACTAATTGATGTGAAAAGGGTAAGAAGTGAAGTCTAATATCAATATGCGCTTGGGATTGGTGGTTTTTGATTGGGAAAAGATTAGCAAAGCGGATCCATCATCAGCTGAGTGCTTCCATCGATAGATTAGCTTTGCGTTGTGATTAGCCAGGCCTGCCTAATCCTTAGTGTTGTGATTAGTGGGGACATTGCATCGTTGCGGCTGCGATTAAGTGGGGCCCATCCCATTGTTAGTGCTGCGATTAGCAAAGCCGTCCCATTGTTAGTGTTGAGACCAGCGAGGCGATCTCATCGTTATCAATCTGATTATCAGCCTTTCAAGTTGACAGCGCTCGGATTAGCAAGGCCATCTTGTCATTAGCCATGTGCTTTGGAGCCTAATCGATTAAGCGCTAATATGCTCAGGGAGAAGAAGGAAGCTATATGCTTGGGCAAAATACATGTACTGAAGCTGGGCACACTATAAACTCCCGATACAATAGGAGACGAGAGCGAGCAAGAGAATCTGGGATCGCAGATTCCTGGTAAGGCCTCGCACCTGGCCGAGCGCAACACAGGAATCTTCACGGGATCGGGCTTGCCCGAGATCTCTAGGGTTTCAGGGGTTTCAAGGTTTAGGGTTTAGGGTTTCGGGCTCCGCACTCGCAGAATCTGGGTGATTACTAGATGAACAATCAACCCTAAACCCTAGATTCCTCGCCTTAGATTCCTTTCACACTTGGGTGGACACTCCCAAACCCTAGTTTTCAAGATTCATACCCCTCTCTGCAAAACCCTAATTTCCAGACCCTACAAAACCCTAATTCCCAGACCCTACAAAACCCTAATTTCCAGACCCTTCAAAACCCTTCTTCTTCTTCTTCTTCTTCTTCTTCTTCTTCATAGCCATAGCCATAGCCATAGCTTCTCCTCTGACGACTCTGATGAGATTGGTCTGTGGATCTCCGATCTCTCTCTGCTCTGGCGAAGGGTAGGCTTCCCTCCTTCCTCTCCCCTCTCGCCCTCTCCATCTTCCTCTCCCTCTCTCTGAGCTGGGATTGGGGTTGGGATTGGGCTACGGTCCCTTTGAGGCGGCGCTGGACTGGGTGCGGATCACTCATGCTTACTCTTTATGGCACTTTGCAGAGGTACAGCGACCCTTTCTCTCAAGAAATCGTTTCGGATGCTCACAACCTCGAATGGGCATGTCGATTGTTAGCTTGAGTACAATCCATTTCTCTGCTGCTGCTGCTGCTGCTCTTTCTAGCATTGCTACTTGCCGTGTGTAGTCGTTCGTCGGTTGGTTGGATTCTGTACTTGCAGGGAACTTAGAGCCTTGTGAACATATGATCGGAAGGATTTGGTGCCTGGGGTAGAGATGGAAGTGGTAGTTGTTGTTTTGTATCAGGTCATGACACTCGTTGCAGTTAATCTTCTGCTAGCCGTTGGCAATGAATGATGTATCACACAAGCAAGGGAGGCGGTATTCGTTGCATGTTTTGTTGTCTGGTGTAAGTCAGCTTCCTATATGTGGTGGATTAGTCTGTTGAGAAAATTGGGATGTTATCTACTGACAGTTGAAAGAGTAAGCCAGATGTTAAGAAAGTGTTTTGAGAATCAGAATGTTGTTGGAAGACCTTGGTGGATTAAGTGTATCCTTGATCTTCTTGGCTGCTGCAGAGCAGTTGGGTCTATGTTTTTGTTTTCATGTGTGTTCTCTCTGCAATGTTAACGATGCTGTGAAGTTATCTGCCTTCCAAGATCATGATGACAGAAAATTCGTCGTCAGCGACTAGAAACCATCGATTGTTGGTTGAAAGTGTTGAGGAGAATTGTCTTCATCTCGGTTGGCTCTTTGGTGGCCTAAAGGAGTGAGTGATCGATTCCACGTTGATCTTCTAAAGAAATCCAAGGTTAAACAACTCAAAATGCAGAGAAGAATCCATACCCATGAAAAGCAGTTAGCTGCGGTCGGATTTAGGCAACCCAATTTGCTTGTATATTTACATCAAGATAATGCTGTTACTACATCATAAACTCTTTTGTAATTTTGCGGCCATTGAGCTTTTTATCGTTGCGTTTGATTGGGATCTAACATCTGTACAATAATAGAAAGTTCTATTTCTCACAGTCGCAAACTTCATGAAGGAAATAATCTTCTGGGGCCTACCTAGAGAAATTTTGCAGAGTATCACTCGAGCAATTATATTAGGATTTGATCTTATGTAATGTTAACTAAACTGTGCAGTGACACTCCCGGAAAAATGCAGTGATCTCGTCACCCAAATTGGAATTTTTGCAAAGTACTGTGGTAATAATGGAATTTTTCCAGATCGCCATGATTTCATAATCAAATATTTTATGACACTATTCACATGTGTGGATCAGTAACGTTATCATTCAATATGGGGGAATATATTGTGTAAGAGTTAGGATATAAAAGTAGCTAGAAGGAGATGGTTTTATAGTGGTTTTCTACCATTATGAAGCTCAGATATTGCACCAAGAAATGTTGTTGAAATAGTAATTTTTACTTGAAAGTCGATTTAAGGAAGAAAGGTAACATTTAATTCATGAAGAAAAGCAACGTTCGGCTTTTCGTACAATGTGACTTCCGGTGTAAAAATTGCGAATGAGACTTTTATCTTTTGCAAACGAAAGTGGTCTTTTGGGACGATTTGGCGTGCCATGACAGAATTTTGATTCTTTGGCTGAAAGTCTCATTCATTCCATGATTTAGAGCTTCTGATTTTCATATTCACAACATGCTACTACAAATCGAGCCCGAATCACACGCTGCAGATCCACGATCAACAACAGTCTTCGAATAAAAACTTCCTCAACAAAAGATTACGATGGAATCATATATAGCAAGTTAAAGAGACCCTTTGTTTTCTTCTCTCCTTTCTTTTTTGGTTTTGCTCCTTGTAAAAGAATGAATGTGGCTTGGAATCTCAAATTTCCTGAGTTTTGGCTGTGTCTATTGGGGAAAATAGAAGAAAGGAGAGATCTAGAGCATGTTGAGGTTAATGCTGCTGGGAAGCTTCGATGGCTTGACCTTCTCTCATCATGTCCTCTGCATCTTCTCGGTGCCCAAGTTCAGTCAGAGCTGCGGCTTGGAGGTAATATGCAGTGGGCCAGCGAGGTCTTACTGTTAGCGCTTCCATGGCATCTCCGAGAGCCGCATCTGGGTTCCCTGTCATTAGGAATGATAGGCTCCTCCTCGCGAACACTGTTGGCGAGCTCATGAATCTCACATCAATGAACTAGCAAAATAAAGCATATGTGTATTCCCTTGAGCATGTATATTTCAAAAACATATAAATACATGTACACACTCAGCACTGGATTTAAGGTTTAAAGGTTTACATTAAAGTACACTCTCTATATCTATCACAACATTGCATGCAATGGCTTTCTTACAAGATAATATTGTAAGTTGCAAGACAGATATATGGATTCATTTATGCACAGGAATGTATGCATAGGATCTACGTTGTCATGCAAAATGACTATTTTGTTTCTGAAAAAACGATTTCTTTTTTTCTAAAGCTCGTTTCATTCGATGGAGTTGCGCATGCATAACCCAACAAAGTAAGGTTCGCCCCATGGATCAATCCGTAATGGATGATGCATTCATGCATTAAATGCTTCGTGTTTGCTGTCAGATGGTGAAAACTGAATACATTAAAATGCACTGTGTTGTTGCAAAGGCTAACAAAATTTTTCGTTACATGTGATAAATTTGGCACCTGTGTATAGGAGATGATAGCTTCTTTAAAATCTTTCTCTCGGAAGGCAGTGTCGCCTCGTTTCTTCGCTGACAATATTTCCTGCATTTGTTTTGTCCAAAGTTGAAAAGAGAGCTGCACAATCAGTAGAAACAAAATCGTCAGGTATAAGGTTCATGCATGTGTACCGAAATGTATTACAGATATGATATATGTAGGTTGATGGATAAATAGAGATAATATCTGTAGATTTACATAATTGGAGACATGCATGAGAGATATGATACATATACATACATTTATATATGAACACATTTGTGTGTAGGGCAGATCTTTGCTCATTTATACATATAACCAGGTATGTATGTATGTACACATGTACATATTAAATGTGTATGGGTGTGTGAGCATATGTTGGCCATTACATATAATAGATTCAAATGGCTAGCAATTAACAGAAGTTTTATCTTTTGCATGTGTAATGTATGATTGTTAGATACAGTGCGGTGTGGTTTGTATCTATGGCATATGCAAAGGCTTTTGAATAAATATAAAAAGCAAAAACCAGCTTACCTCATTTTCAGTTCCATCATCATCTTTATAACCTGTCTGCAGCATTAGGTCATACATGGCTGTCAGATCATTTTTATAGCATGCCTCCCACATCGCAGACACCGGATGATATTGGACTTCGACATTCTCTTGTCTCTTTAGCCGCATCAGCACATATGATGGAACCTGAACCCCGAAAAAGTGGGTTAATACAAGCATGGGAAGTGTAGCTCTAATATCATATTTGGATATCGGGACAAGAATGTTCAGGGTCTCAGCCTTCATTTGCAAGCCTTGAGGTTTTCAGGTTTTCGAGCTTACGGATTCATGTGCCATTCACAATGTGAATTTAGTTTCAGGATTTGGGCTTTAGTGGGTTCTATCTAGGACAGTTCTTATGAATATTACAAGTCTTATATATATCATCTAAGCTCTTTTGTAATGATGGATGCAGCAAAATCGTAGTGAATGAGAATCATTCGATTTGAACACATCTAAATGCTAGACAAGCATTGCATCTCTAAGCTCTTGTGCACAATTACTATCAACTGTATTTCTTGGATGCTGATGCCGCAGGAGATTGAGCATAAGAAGAAGATGGGTAAAAAAAATTTGCCGATTGACTGACCTCTACTTGAGTTTGGAGTAGAATCAATGACATGACCAGGTTTCGTAAGGTAGGCCTCTCCCGGGGCTCGAACTGCAGACACCTAGATGCGATCCGAACAAGTTCCACCCCTTGCTCACTGGAGTACTGCCCTTCTAGATATGAATCCATAAGCAGTAGCATGTTCTTACTCCTAATTAAATCAAGAGCCTGGGTATCATCAATTCTAACAAGTCAAGAGAAACGTTCTACAATACTACCATTATTGCATCACAATGCTGCAGCACAAGACTTCTCTTACATGGCTTGGCGGTATATGCTTCCCGCTTAACAGGTCCAGTAATACCGTGCCAAAGCTATAGGTTACGCTCTCACCTGTTATTCTACCTGTACACATGGTAAGACGGCCATCAATGTGAGAGATTTAAGCTACTCTCTTCTCAATTAACAAGTTGCTGATGATCGGACGATATTTTATAAAAATACTTCTATGCCAATCAATGATCATAGATATAAGGAGCATGCCATGTCTAGGCATTTAATTCTCTTGCATGAACTGTGAAGAAACATTGGATTGAGAAATCATTAGATTCATGTATTAGTTTACTGTAGACACTCACCGGTTCGTAAGTACTCTGGGGGAGTAAAAACCAGATTGGTGCTATAACTCTTCCCATCTCTGCTATTTTTCATCATACCGAAACATGAAAGCCGAGGGTTTCCATCCTACACATGAGAAAAAAAATCCTTTCACACGCTCAGCCTGCTATCCTTGCAGAGATAAACAAAAACTAGACCAGTTAAACACTCACATTATCAAAAAGAATTCGATACGCATTCATGTCGTGATATAAACATCGGCCTTGGTCGGCACAATGATCTAATGCCTGTGCTATATACAGAGCGACCCTCAATCGCATTGACCATTGCATTGGCTGATTCTCCCCTGAACATCAAAACCAATATTAGCTCTCAGAAACACCTGAAATATCTGAGTATTCATAGCTTTAAAGGATTTGAGCAAGCACACAGAAGCATTATCAGTCGAAAACCCAATTTTCAGTATCATATTTACATTTAATGAAAGTTTTTGCTTGGAAATCGTGTGGCATGTTATATTTCATGGAATTCAACCATGTACGAAGAGAATACACACGGTGACAATCAAATATAAGAGCTCTAACGTTAAAAATGTGTCTAGCTAGATGATATCAACATTCCCTTGAACTTACAATGAAAAAGATGTTTCGCCAATGTATCATTTGGCATATACTCAGCAACAAGAAGCCTTTCATCTCCCTCGCAACAACAACCGATCAGGTTGACCAATCTCTCATGCCTAACTTGACCGACTCCCCATGCCTCTTCCTGCATTTTGACATATAAACCTCAGGAAACAACCAGATATAGACAAAGTCATAGTCCCCAAAGCCTAGTGCTAATGCATTGTCCCTTACATACATTACCAGCGGGAAACACCATTAAAGATAAACCAAGAACCGTAATATGGAGAAGCAATCCATACGTTTTATAATGGTGATGCATTGCATCTTATATCTAATAACAGATGGGGCACAACCATAACAACCGCAGACCCAACTGATTTGTTTACTGGTTGTAAGGTCCAAGCTAGGCTTGCAAAAATGATGAACTGCTATTGCAATCACGCAAAAACTTTCTTTCACAATAGGCTCAACTACTAGTGTGCTACACAAATAGATGATTAGTAGGGAAAGAGATTCAGATGTACAGCAAATTGTCTGGCATCGGGCCATGCTGACTTTGGAAACCTCTTTACAGCTACCCAATAATCCCCAGTTAATCTTGCTTTATAAACAATGTTCGGCGCCTTCTCCCCATGATCGGAGACAATGTTGTCGGGGCTGAATCCATTGGTAGCCATCCTCAGCTGCTCATAAGAGAATTCCTGGAAAGCCGGAGCTATCTCTGCCTCTGTGCATGACCAGTAAACTTTAACAAATAGCACAAACGCTCTCTCACTCTCTCCGATACATACATGTATGGCAAAGATTCCAGCAGCAGAAAACATGGGCTTCCATACGGATCAACAAGAAAAACCAGCTTATGCATAGGCATATATAAAGACATTCAAATTTCTGATCCCAAACTCTCTCAAACACCTCGGATATATGTGTATATATTCATGAAATAAATCGATAAACATCCAAAACCACACTCAAAGTCGTCACACATCTCACTCCTTCTAGCACCTACAGAAGCATACAAAACCTTGTGTATGCGTATGTGCATGTGCATTTGCATATACGTGCGAATAGATGGACAGTAACTGATAAAGATACAATCTGCAATGTTGAATTGATCTCAAAATCTCTGTCTTACACACAAACGAATGATGCATATTTTTGCACACAGACAGGCATGAACATGTGTGAGATTTGAAAGCCATCGTGCTACATCCTGATGAGAGCTGGAAAATGATGAGAAATCGGCCTAACCGACCTGTTTCAATGCTCCCTTGCTCGGCGATCAGCTTCGAATCTGGAAATCCGTTGTGCTTGGTCGAAGAATGAATGCAACCCATAACTACTGACTGGCACGAACCCTGCACCAATTACTGTTATCGCAATCTTCTTGCCGTTGTTTCCCTCTTCCTCCTTTCTATCCTCGTTTCAATTCGTTGAGCTCCCTTCGCTGAGATCTGTCCGGCTAGCTTCTTCGAGCACGCATCCCACACCTTGTCAAAATCGCCCAGCAAGATCTCTTCTCTCTTCCAAAAACGACTCTCAAGGGGCACTGATGGAAAGGAAGAGAGAAAGAGCGGGAGAAAAGCGCAGCTGGAAGCTTGCAGCTCGGAGCTCACAGGGTGTGATGGAGGAACCCATTTGGCCAGAAGGGCAAGCAAATCAATCCATCGGGACAATGTGGGCAGTTTCAACAAGCGCTGCGAGAACCAAGCTGATGATGAACTTGATCTTGAGCTTGAGCTAGAGCTTGAGCTCGACCTCGAGCTCGACCCCGACCTCGAGAGAGAGGGAGAAGGAGAAGGAGAGGGAGAGGGAGAGGGTGGAGGGGGAGTTACAGTTCCTTTATGTAGAAGGTCAGAAGAGATGAGATTCTCTGTCTCCTTCTGTCTCATTCACACAGCAAACCCTAAAGGATGTATAGGCAGGGAGTAGCCATAGCCAACCCCATCATCATTGCTAGGAAAGGGGGGGAGGGGGGAGGAAGAAGAAAGGAAGAAGAAGAAGGAAGAAGAAGAAAGAAGGAAGAAGAAGAAAGAAGGAGAAGAAGAAGAAGAGCTTCTCTTTCTTTTGAGCACAGAAAAGAGATACAAGGTTCAAAACCCACCCACTGCACAATAGAAAGAAGAAGAAGAGTAAAGGAAGAAGAAAGAAGAAAGAAGAACAAGAAGTAGTAGTAGAGATAGAAAGGTTCAAAACCCACCAATTCCTTACTCCACATAATAGAAGAAGAAAGAAGAAAGAAGAAAGAAGAAAGAAGAAGAAGAAGAACTTCTTTCAAAGTGAGCACAGAAGAGATACAAGGTTCAAATCCTTCCCCTTCTCTTGCATGATAGAAGAGAAAGAGATCAAAAAAGAGCAAAAAACCACACATCATGTAGATAAGATTGTTCTTACCATTTGGGTGGAATCAAAGGAAGGAGCCAGAAGCAGCTTGGGTTCATACATACATTCATACACACATTACATACCCCGATCGGACATCTGAATGGAGGACCACAGGTGACAAGCAATCTGGCAAAGTGAGCAAGCAATCTGGCAAAGTGAGCAAGCAATCTGGCAAAATGAGCAAGCAATCTGGCAAAAGTGGGCCCCTAATGATCTTTCGTCCTTTGCAGTGGAAAATGGTTATTGCCTCGCATCTTGGATGCAAAGCCAGCCCTTGTTGTTCATCACTCCTCTGGCTTGGCTCTGTCTGTCTACAGGTGGAAGCAGAGCACATGGGCAGATGGGAGGTCGAAGATGACCTGTGAGCCGGAAAAACAATGCAATGTTACGCGATGTAGTTGGTAAGATCGAGATAATAGAGTATCGAGCGATTCGGCAAGTATTTATCTCGATACTGTGTTTTGATACCGGGTATTTGCGGAGTTTGCCCAAATTGATCATAAAATTTAGAAATGGAGATTTTTTTTTCTTTCTTCCCCTCTGTCGGAAATATTTTGCTGGGGGAATGCGTCGTAGTTGGGGGATCTGCGGATTTCTTTCTGTGTTCGATTGCATCTGCAGCTCGCAGAGCGCGATCTGCATCTGCAGCTCGCAGAGCGCGATCTGCATCTGCAGCTCGCAGAGCGCGATCTGCATCTGCAGAAAAGATCCACACAGAGCGCGATCTGCATCGCAAATACGCACATTGACTCTGATCCCTGATGCGCTCTCGACGATTCCGCGGTTTGGAAAGGAGATTGTGAGGGAGAAGTGCGTCGAGAGCCGAGAGAACGTGCGGGAGACGAGGGTTTAGTCTGCTGTTTCTTAGGGTTTAGGCCTTAAACTAGGGTTTTTTCCGCTTCTGTTTTTTAACTTTAACTCTTTTGATTTTCTTCCTAACCCTAAACCCTAAGTCCACCCCTGCTCCATATCACTTTTAACTTTCAATTTAACTCTTTCGAACCCTAACCCTAACCCTAACCCTAACCTTAAAAACCCTAAACCCACCTCGCTTCTGCTTTCTCCATGTCACTTAAACTTTTTATTTGAACTCTTTCGATTTCTTCCTAACCCTAGCCCTAACCCTAACCGTAAACCCTGAACCCTGACCCCCTGAACCTCTGCTTTCTCCACATCACTTTTTAAAGGTTCATTTTAAACTCTTCCGGATTCTTCCTCGATATTTCTCAAGGTATTTCATGCTTTTCTTCTGAGCGTTCGAGGTTGATAAGCTGTCTCTTAGGGTTAGGGTTAGGAACCGAAGGCGTTACCGTTTTTTTCAAGGCAGGAGAGAGCGTGAGAACCCGCGGATCTTCTGAATGTTCAAGGTTAACAATGAGCCGTCTCTTAGGGTTAGGGTTTGGTCCAAAGACCCAGGGTTTTCCAGGGTCGGAGGGCTTGAGAACCCCCGCACATCGTTCGGAGCTCCAAGGTTAATAATTTGTCTCTTTCTTAGGGGTTAGGGTTAGGGTTAGGGTTAGGGTTGGTCGGGAGGAGTTAGGGTTTTGCAGGGTAGGAGTGTGTGAGAGAATCTGTGCATCGTTCAAAGGTTAACAAATGGTCTCTTAGGATTAGGGTTAGGGTTTGGTATGAAGAGTTAGGGTTAGGGTTTTCGGGGGTAGGAGTGATCAGGTTAGGGTTAGGGTTAGGGTTAGGGTTAGGGTTTTCCAAGGTAGGAGTGTGTGAGAGATCATTCAAGGTTAATAAGTTGTCTCTTAGGGTTAGGGTTAGGGTTAGGGTTAGGGTTAGGGTTAGGGTTAGGGTTAGGATTAGGTTAGGGTTAGGGTTAGGTTAGGGTTAGGGTTAGGGTTTTTCAGGGCCCCGTTTCACAAGCACCAGGCCACGTACGTGTTCCTCGTCCACAGAGAAGAGAAGAGAAGAGAAGAGAAGAGAAGGAGACGGAGACGGAGAAGGAGACAGACAGACAGAGACAGAGACAGAGACAGAGACAGAGACAGAGACAGAGATACTTGGGGAGAAATCCAGGTGTCGATCAGAGCAAGATCTAGGAAGGATTTAGGGTTTTCTCCTGCAGCAGCAGCAGCAGCAGCAGCAATCCGTAGCCAAGGTTTAAGAAGGATTTAGGGTTTCGATCAGAGGAAGAAAGAGGGGCAAGGCAAGATCTGGGAAGGATTTAGGGTTATTTTCCTTCAGCAGCAGCAGCAGCAATCCATAGCTAAGGTTTAAGAAGGATTCAGGGTTTGGATCAGAGCAAGAAAGAGGGGCAAGGCAAGATCTAGGAAGGATTTAGGGTTTTCCCCTTCAGCAGCTGCAGCAGCAGCAATCCGCAGCCAAGGTCTAAGAAGGATTTAGGGTTTCTCCTTCAGCAGCAGCAGCAGCAGCAGCAGCAATTCGTAGCCAAGAATTAAGAAGGATTTAGGGTTTCTCCTTCAGCAGCAGCAGCAGCAGCAGCAGCTGCATCGCCATCGCCATCGCCATCGCCATCGCCATCGCCATCGCCATCGCCATCGCCATCGCCATCGCCATCGCCATCG
>JBBBWG010032841.1:0-40994 GCA_037176905.1 Azolla pinnata
TATCTCAACAAGTACTCAAAAGCTTAACTCTCACACTCTTTCGGGTAATGTACACACTCTCTCTCCCTCACTCTCTCGATTGTTTTGATTGAAACAAAGTTTAATGTGAAAGTTTTTGCCAATACTTAGTTTCATTGTTAAGTTAAACATTATCATGCTTTGAGATTATTTTAGAAAATATCAATTGTTTCCTATCCATAAATTTACACGATCCATTTCTTATTGTTCAGCATAATTATGGCTCCCAAAAGAAAAAACCAACGAACCATTAGTGCAATGTTTGCATGGAAACCATCAAATCGTACAAATGAGTTAAATTTAAACAATGATTTACATGAGGATATGGAATCTTTTGAGACTATTTTAGAGAGTTTAACTCAAGAGAGTTGTTCTTCTAAAATATCTAACGAAAAGCCTAAAAGAAAATTTCGTGATGCATGGAGAGATTATTTCCCATGGTTACAATGCATTATGCAAGGAGAGAAAACCTTGATGAAATGTACATGGTGTGAGAAATATGCTAGTCCTGGTCCATGGGGTGTTGGTTCTGGTTGTATTACTTTGCAAATTGATGCAATTTTGACCCATGTTAACTCAAGTGGTCATCGATTATGTGCATCAAAGTGGATGTGTGATGTTGAAGGGAAAGCAATATCCATCCCAAAGCATGTGTCACAATTAGATGATCTTAATAAAAATAAAGTCATAACAACAATCAAACTCATGTACTTTATTACAAAGAAAGATTTGTCTATCGCTACATACCAAGAGTTATGTGATTTGGCTGTGCTACTAGAAGTGCCTAATATGCCAAAGCAACATGATTATATATCTTATATTAGTAGATATGGAGGATATGAATTTTTGGTTGCCTTTGGGAAATATCTTCTAGAAATTCAAAGTTCAAATCTAATAAATTCCCCATGCTACTCTTTGATGCTAGATGAAAGTACTGACAATGGATTAGAATTGCACCTCATTGTGTATGTTACATACTTGCAATGTGGTGGTTGTGGCCCTAAAGAAACTGAATATATGGGTTTGTTGAAAATTCCCAATGGTAAAGGTAGAACTATATATGAACATATTAAACAGATATTAGGCGATCGATGCCTTAACATGAACAAGTTGATTGGATTAGCCACCGATGGCGCATCATCAATGATTGGTAGTAAAATTGGAACAGTAACATTGATGAGAAATGATATCCCAAATTTGGTTGGCGTATATTGTATTGCTCATAGAGAAGCATTGGTTATTTCAGATGTATCTAGAGATATCCCTGAGCTCATTCTTGTGGAAAAAATAGCAAATAAAGTGTATGCATGGGCTAACAATAGTACCAAAAGGACAAATGAAATTTTAGAGCTCTTGGAGCAAATGCAATTGGATGCTCATAAACCATTGCAAATTCATAATATTCGTTGGTTGTCACATGGTCAAGTCTTGGAAAGACTAGTGAGTATAATGCCTGCAATACTTACTATTTGGAAGAAAGAGAATTTAAAGGAGTGGTACAATAAAGCTTGTATTTATAATGTACAATTTTGCTTTTGTATGATGGCTGATGTGTTGCATTTGATGAACATTTTGAGCTTGAAACTTCAAAAAGAGAACTTGGATGTAACTTCTATTGGGGCTGAAATTGATACCACTATTACTAATTTGCAGAGGTATTTCTTGAGAAATGATACATTTGCGGATGGAACAATCTATTTATCCAAGTTCTTAAGATGTTCTAAAGATGGGTTTTTGGAAATAAAGGATAAAGAGGGCATTACATATAGACATGAACGATATTTCAAACGAATTCCCATGGATAAAACAAGTCACAATAGTGACAATCTCAATGTTGATAAATCTAAGGGAATGAGGCCATGTATAGATGGATCACTTGCAAGTTGTATTGAACTATCACAACATTATGTGCAAACGATTATTGATGGACTAAATGCAAGGTTCCCTGACTTAAGCCTCTTTAATGTAGCAAAATTATTCAGCCCATGCCATTATGCCGATGATGATGTGATTAGGGATAGCAATGCAAAGAGAGATGGTTGGGAATTTTGATTTCTCACTTACAACCAAATGTTGATATCAATGCATGTCCTTAAGTTTTACATGATGCAAAGGCTTGTGAAATAGAATTATATAGGTTTATTGATACTTTACGTTTGAATTGTAAAGGTTATACTATGCATGAAGCTTGGCGTATGTTTTGCAAAATGAAGGATTGGCAAGATGGTTTCCCTCATTTGATGAAATTATGGCAAGCTACTTTGGTTATTCCATGTAGCATGGTTTCGTGTGAGAGGGGGTTCTCTAAGCAAAATCTCATAAAAGAGATGAAGAGAAATCGATTGAATATAGAGCATTTGGATGATTTAATGCAAGTGTCCTTAAATGGGCCACAAATTGATCAAATGCAATGGGATCGTGTTTATGAAATTTGGAAATATGCTATAATGTATTGTTTGGCATGAAATGCTAATGAAATATTTGATGCAATTACTTTTTGAAAGGTATTTTTTTTCACAAACCGTCATTTGACGAGCAAAAATTTTGGAATACCGTTCTTATGACAGGCAATGTTGGTCGTCAAAAGGCAACACTCCTATCATCTTCACCCTTTTTGTTATTCTTACTATTTCCAGCCGACTTAATTTCTCTTTTCCACTTAAAACAAAACTTTTTAATGTGTCCCATTTTCCCACAAAAATGACATTCTAAATCCTTATACCTTGGCTTTGATTTGCTTCTATTTTGTCCCGATTGCTTTGATCTTGGCCTCTATATTTGTTCCTTCCCTTATGTTCAACAATCAAAGCGTCGGAGTGCGAAGAAACGCCTTGTGTCCTTCGTCGCATCTCTTCATTTAAAACATCAGTTTTCACATATTCCATGGTTACCTCTCCTTTTGGAGCGGCATTAGTTAAAGAGACTGTAAACGTTTCCCATGAGTCGGGAAGGGTGTTAAGTAACCACAAAGCAAGGATTTCATCATCATTAAGTAACTCTAAAGAGAGAATCATCAAGGGGATGATTTTAATTAATTTGTTTTTGGGGGGGGTGTACACAGAAAATATTAAAAAATAATATTCACAAGAATAATCAAAAGAGAGAGGGCCAACCCTTCACCATGTCTAGCTGTGTACACATTACTATTTGATGTTCTTTCTCAATCTGAATGCTTTCAATAATTCTAATAATCGGAGATTAGGATTTTTGCCTTAGGATGGGGTTCCATTCTAATCATAGACTACAATTATGCTCAGTTCTCTTGGATTTGTTTACTTGGGCTGATTTCATTTTGATGATTGTAGATTAAAATTATTTGGGCTTGATCAAAATTCGGTGTTCCTTTTTTATGAGTGATGTTGGCCATATAAACATATATCAATCAACGAGAATATTTATTGATGATGTTGCTGTTACATGGGAGGGGTTTAATAAAATGTTGTTACCTTGCAAAGGGAGATAACTATATGAGATATATATGTTTGGTCACAAGATAGTCAATTATTTGTGTGATCAGGGTTTGCACTTGAATATAGGGCATCCATTCTAGTTGTGCTTAATACCTAACATGCATTACACCTTCGGATATAATTCGTAGAGTTTCCTATCTCTTGAATCTGTGGCAGGCAGCTTGAAGATTAAGTCAAGAAAATCTTTCTCTGTGTGCTATTTCGTGTGTAGTTTCACTTTGACCCATTTCACTAAACTGTTGATCTGACAAAAATGTGTCGAGGACTTTACAACGAAGGACCCTCGCTAGCTTGGATGCATCCAACTACCTGCTGCAAGATTGCCTGCGAGTTGATTTTGTAGGAAAGTCCTTCCAATGGCTTGTGCAAGAATATGGAGTATTACGTCCTTTGCAATTGCAGGCACAAGGATTTCACGGATTCTACACAGCAGCTTCCTGATTAATGATTTATCATTAAATCCATTATCTCTTATTTCCATTTTCAAAGTTTGTACTTAGGATGATTGTGTACACATGATCCCATTGTTAATGTATCTTTTGTCTCATTGGCCAATTTTGGTCTTCAACGAAGACATCAGTACATCTTTCTTTCTTTCTTTCTTTCTTTCTTTCTTTCTTTCTTTTTAATATGCTATTGCTGTTTACTAGGGCAGGTCATGGGATTCAAGATGCAGAATGTACTGTATATTAGGTATAAAAAAGATAGCGCATCATCAGAGCCTGCAATTGAATATAATTTAGAGAGGCCATGTATATAATATCTATAGAGGGAGATACTGGGCACCAACCCACCAACCCACTAGCTATATATTATTATACAAATCATATATTATTTTCCGCCACTGCATCTGGTCATTGATTGATTGATCGATCACCCCCAAAAGTGAAAGCAAAAACCGCAATATCCCATCCACTCACCCTCAAAATGTACACTCAAATCGCACCATGAATCCATCGGCCATCCGCATATAATATAAATAAATAGACCAGTAGCGTACATGCCGATCGATCATCCCACTATGTATGATCCACTCATATTATCTTTGTGGTGGTGATCTGAGGCATGTTCATGCAATCCGCAATCTTGAAGTATCAGCCGTAAAATGTGACGAATATATCGATCACATCCGCTGCTGCGCGGCGCAGGTTGTGTGGGAAAAAAAGGCGGGCGTCAATGGTTTGCATATTAGATGAGGACAGCTTGCTGCTGCAGCCGGAAGCTGCTTTATAGACATATAGATTATGCATAACGTATATTGTGGCGTGATACTTAGCTAAAGCCGTGGGTATTCATTCTCTGCAGTGCATATACGGCGCGGCGTGTATGTTTGTGGTGACGCCGGCGCTATAATTATTCAGTAAATTGTAGGCTGCCGGATGGTGAGCGCCTGCATCTGAGCATGATTCAGATGATGATGATGATGGTGGTGATGATGATGCTGATGGTGATGGTGGTGGTGGTGGTGGAATGGTGGTGATGATGATGTGGTGATGGCGGTGATGGTGATGATGGTGGTGATAGTAATCATGATGAGTATGGTGGTGTGATGGTGGTGATGATGATCATGATGATGGTGGTGGTGGCGATGATGATGCTGATGGTGTGATGTTGGTGATGGTGATGTGGCGATGATCATCACGATGGTGGTGGTGGCGATGATGATGGTGGCGATCATGATGATGATGGTGATGATGGTGGTGATTGATGATGATCACGGTGATGATCATGATGGTGGCGGGGCCACAATGAACGGTGACGTTCTGCCGCATAGGGACGGCGCAGTAGTGCATATGAGGAGGGAATTAGAGCACGGCGATGATGATGATGGCGATGGTGGCGATGGTGATGATCATGACGGTGGTGATGGTAAGGATGAGGGTGGCGATGGAGGCCGTGCTTCTTCTTCTTCTTCTTCTTCTTCTTCTTCTTCGACTGCTGCTGCAGGTGATGGCGATGGCGGCGAAGTGATGACGATGATGTGGAGGATATCTGCAGTGCAGGTGCAGGGAGTGGTGCAGCTGCTGCTGAGTTCAGTGGGGTTTGGGCAGCTGCTGTCGTTGCTGATCACGGCCACGGGAGTTGCCTCCTCGCGCCTTGCCTCCATCGGTACTCATCTCTCTACTACTTCCTTCTGGGGTTTAGCTGGATTTAGGGTTTAGGGCCGTTCAGGGTTTAGGGTTTAGGGCCGTTCAGGGTTTAGGGTTTCGGGCCGTTTTGGGTTTAAGGTTTAGAGTTTAGGGTTTAGGGTTTAGGGTTTAGGGTTTAGGGTTTAGGGTTTAGGTTTAGGGTTTAGGGTTTAGGGTTTAGGGTTTAGAGCTTAGGGCTTAGGGCTTAGGGCTTAGGGCTTAGGGTTTCGGGCCGTTTTGGGTTTAAGGTTTAGTGTTTAGGGTTAGGGTTTAGGGTTTAGGGTTTAGGTTTAGGGTTTAGGGTTTAGGGTTTAGAGCTTAGGGCTTAGGGCTTAGGGCTTAGGGCTTAGGGCTTAGGGCTTAGGGCTTTTAGGGTTTAGGGTTTAGGGTTTAGGGTTTAGGGTTTAGGGTTTAGGGTTGACGATCCTTTTGTATCTACGTGATGGATCCCATCTACAACTAGCTCCATGCAGGTATCCGTGCCCCCACCACCCAGTCCTTGTGCAACTACGTGCTCTTAGCTGTCGTCTACGGCACGCTGTGGCTCGTCATCACATGCAACAACAGCAGCAGCAGCTCTGGTAGTAGTAGTAGTAATGGGAGCTCGCCTCCGAAGCGGCGGTGGCTGCAGCTCAAGGTACGTCGTCACAAGTCCTTTTTTTTTATCAACGCTTTGGTTTGTCTCGGATAATTGATCGACTCGACGGGCTTCAAATCAGATGCCCGATCATGATCCGCGACCAATCGATCGCTTAATCCCCGCAATGCTGTAAATGTTAATACATGTATATATATATATATATATATATATAGTGCATCTGCATTGAGCCACTTCTAAAACTCAATCGAAACTACTCTCCCGTTAACGTGCTCGACTTTTAATTAGGGTGCATGGTATCATTACTTGCTGCTTGCCATCGTCGACGTGGAGGCAAATTATCTAGGTAATGATATCACACGCACTCCTCTCCTCGCGGCAAGGAATTTAGATTCCTACTCAGATTTGCGATAAATTGTTGTTGATCCAGCCGATTAGAAAGATTAATCCACTTATAATTTCTTAATTTGGCCGGTTGGATTTGGGCTTAATCATGTACTACGGCGCTGTATAGCCGTGAAGGCATACCAGTACACGAGCATGACCAGCGTGCTGCTCTTGGACAGAGCCTCCCTCCTCTTCGTCATCCTCCTCGCATGGCTCGCCTTCGGCACCAAATGTAGCCATGGCCAGCTCACAGGTGTCACCATCTGCATCGTTGGCGTCGCCGTCTTGCTCTTCTCAGATTCCCACCTCAGCAGCAGCCGTGGAATCAATGCAGGTACGAATCGTGCAAGATGACGCGAACGGTCTATGGCGTGTATTAATGTTGGGGATGATGATTGCATAATATGATCATACACTAATTATACCCAATCACTTATCATTTATGGGCTTAATTCTCTGGGATCTATGGTATATTTTGTTGGGGTGATGATTACTATTATAATGGATCTACTAATGATGAAGTAATAATTGAGAGGAGATTAGAGATAAAAGAATGGTTTAAGGGTGATTAACCACTCCAACCACCCCCAAGCGAAGGATAGAAGACAAAGCTAAGAATCATGTGTCCCATATCACAAATAAATACCTTAGGTTATACTTCAGAAGGTTGACAAGTACGAATCCGATGACCAGAGACTAGCCTTACCAAGAAAATCTTCACAGCATCTCAAGATGCCGCCATCTTCTCTTTTATAATATAGGTTAACTCCGAAAGTTCTTTGGCCACTAGGTGCGTTCGCACCTATCTAGTGACCGTATGAGTCTATCTCAGTCCTAAGATAACTAGTATCCTACCCTTAAACCCATTCAAATTGGTTCCTAAGGTTACGTCATAACTACTATCATACACTACTATCCAATCACTTGATGATGATGTGCTGAATTCATTGAGATCTATAACAGTACACTAATACCCAATCACCCGATTCCTCCTGATTTGTGCAGGTACATTAAGGCACGTGCATGGCGATGCACTCGTTCTCGTCGCATCCTTGCTCTATTCGATCTCCAATATTGGGGAGGTGAGTTCAGTTTTGATGGGTTGCTTGGTTGTATCGCACGAATTCTTCAATCTTGCTCAAAACAATAAGCCAAAATCGGTATGTACAAAATGCTCCTGCATCAATGTCGATCCGATCTCTCACCTTGTTTAATACATTTTTTGTAGGAGTTCCTTTCCAAGGAGAACGGCTTCCTCGAGCTCACTGCAGCTCTTGGTGTGTTTGGTTCGATCGTGAGTGCGACCCAATTGTAGGTCATTCATTATCTATTACTACTACACACTACACATGTAGATTGCTTTGGCTGAAGCTTCGATATTCCAACCGTATGCGTACTTGCAATGCAAACACATTTGTTATCTCTTACTTGCACATTTCTAAGGGGAATCTCCTTTAACGATGATGCTAGTACCCTTTTTAAGCCGTCTTGTTTTGTCCCTATCAAATTGTCAAGTTTCTTTTTTAGTTTTCTGTTGAACTACTAGACCACTTCTCAAGGGCCTTGTAAGGGGAGATCGTCTTCTTCTAGCCAAGTCCTCCAAAGTAGACTTGAGGAAATGCATCAATCAGGCTAGATAAATATATGAACTCAGAGCTTATTCTTCTAGACTGCCATCTACTAGCTAGGTGCTCATAAGTACATTTCAAGGTTTTGAACTCGGAGCTTATTTGGGAGGAGTTTTGTGTGAAGCAAAAGTATAAATACATGAAACAAGGAGTGGCTCTGGAATCAATCTAAGAGAGTAGAGGCAAAAGCTCACCAACTAACATTTTCAAAAATTCTGGTTGCTAGGGTGATAAGATCGAACTAATATCAGTCAGGATAAGTTGATTTAGATATTGGCTCCATATTTGTTTAGCAAACTATCATTTTAGAGCTCAAAAACTTCAAGTTAGGTCAAAAATGTAGGAAAATTGGAATTAGAACTCGTGCGAGCATGCTACTTCTTTTGACCATATACAAGGTGTGTCGAGATAGAAAATTGCACCATGTATTGGCAAGATTCTTTGTGTGGTCATAACTCATAACTTTATGTTAAACAAACCTAATTCAACACTTTATAATCAAGCTAACAACCCATTGCTTGACAATGTGATCAAAATTTTACTCGTTCATATAGATGCCTTTTGGAGTTACACGAGATACGATCTATTCATTGGAACGTGTATGCAGTAAGTCTCCAATGTCTCTTGCATATAGAATTTATATATGTTTATTTAATTCTAATTTATTGTTTTGTGCATAATTTGGGCATACCTAATGTAGCTACTCCCATTCCTCGGCTATGCTTTTGCCCTCTTCACTTTCTATAGCAGCGTCCCTATATTCCTCAAGGTATTAATCCCCATCTTAAAAATCCATCTTATTGTCTCAAGATACAATTACTGAAGAAACGGAAGCACTGATTTTATATTGATAACCATGATTTATGAGGAGGCTGTCTCTAAAAAAATGCTTAGGACCCATTTATATTGCTCATGACTGTCCTATGTAGGCTTTCCTAAAGGTAGAAAATTTTCCCTTAAGCTTCATGTTTGAGGCTGCACTATCTGATCTTATGGAATTCTTACTAAAATGAAATTTAAGACTTCTATATCACATTAAATCCATAAGACTTAGTATTGTTGAGCTCAAAAGATGTACAAAGATAAAAGAAAAGATGGAATGAGCTCGAGTGAAAGTTGGCAAAGAATTACTTCAAGCATATTAATGAACTCGAGTGAAAGTTAACTTCAAGTAATGTGATCTAGTTTGTGCGAAATTTGACCTAATTGAAATCTAACCTCTTGACACTTTATCTCTTTTGAGTGAAAATTTTGGCTTTCAAGCTTAAAATATAGCCTTCAGGCTCTACAACCTTTGGATGAAAAAATCTAGCCTTAGAGTGTTATAACCTTGTCGCCGCTATTTTTAATAAATAATGATAGGGTATTTGACCCAAAAATTTAAAAAAATAAAAATTAATATAAAATGTCGACATTAACCTTGTACAATTATAGAATTATCACCATAGTTCACATCATAATTTTTTGAATTTATTTGTTCATAAATTAGAAAGCACCTTAATTAATGCATTCATGATGCCCCATATAATTACTTATCCTTATTTATAAACAAGTAATTATCTATATTTTATCAATATGTCCCATCTTTTGTTTGTGGGCAAAGACTTTAAATTAATTTTAGACTACTATATGCCAATATACTAGGCATTTTTACATGTTACAATTTTTTAATATTGTACAGCTAAATGGGTCCACAATGCTCAGCTTGTCATTAATAACATCAGATATGTGGGCAACGTGTGCACAAAATTATGTGTACCATCAGAAGGTAAGGTTGGGCCACTGTCAAGTATTAATTTGATTTATAAAATTAATTACCATGAACATTTATCTATCTATTGATAATCATCGTTTAATTTTGTATATGGTTGAATTGTACAGGTTCCAATTTTATACTTTGTAGCATTTGCAGTGGCTGCATTTGGCTTGATTGTCCACTCATTCTTGTATGTATAATTATTTGCTTAATATATAATATTTAAGTTTTTCAAATGTGCTTTTACATTTTGCATTATATTAAACAATTTAAGTCTCAATATTTGTATAAGTTCAAGTACTACAATAGACTCAAAATTTCAATGTATCTTTGGTTATATTTTATATATAAAACTAGTAATCATATAGCTATTTAATACAAGTAATCATATCACTAGTTAATATATATTATCGTACACTCAAAATATTAAACCCTAAATCCATGTTAAAACTTTGAGACGTACTGCACATATTTGATAAAGTTAGCAATATTATGTTGATGAAATACACTAAATAACATTGCACATATCTAGTATATCAGATATTCATACTATTGTCATATTATTGACCTAATTAGAAAGTATTAGATATAATCAATAATCATGATCTAACTCTTATTATATTGTTCCTTACATGATTAGCACTTGGAGATCCATGAAACAAGATGATTTGCCGGCTGATGTCCAAAATAACCAAACTATGGTTGAAACTCAAGGATTCACTGTAAAAAATTGTTGATGATATCTTTATATGTATAATACGTGAGCAACATTGACATTATTATATATTCATATGAATAGATAGCATGATCCATTTGAGATTAGCGAATTCTGTTTGAAAATTTAATTAGTTTTGGGTTGAATTCTTAGCCTTGGTGAAGTGTGAGAGTAATAGAATTAACATAATCTCAAAGAAAAAAAATTTAAGATTATTGGCTAATGGTTACATCAAATTTCAAAAGGTATAACATTTCTTTTTCAAAAAGAATATGCTTCTATTGTTTAAGAGGAAAAAACCTGTGATAAGACAATCTCAGGAACTCGTAAACTAATTTATATAATACCTTTAGTACGATCTTCAATACATAAATTTATTTTTCTACAATATTCTCCCACATATTTCGAAATTCCTATCTTTTCTTTTCAAACTTCTTTCATAGTATTTATACCTTCAAGATTTTGTTATATTTTCCCTTTTAACATATGTATTAAATCAAAAGGTATAACTTAGTGTCATTTCAAATAGTTAGATTGCAATTAGCCATATTTCTTGACACCTAAAAATCATGAGACCCGTTTGCCTCTTTTAAAATATAGATAGTGATTATTTTAACACTTTCATAATTCTTGATCTATTTTACGATATGATATTTTAGATAGTAGTTAAAGCTTAGATTAATCTCATATAGTTAATTAAAACAAAATTATATGCATCGTATGAGCCACAAAAATCTATCAAGAAAGATTCTAATGAGGCGCAAAGGACTCCATGCTACCATTGAAATTGTTGAGGAACCACAAACTAAATCCATTATTGTCAAAATTGTACATAAGACATTTAGGGGATGTTTGGAAAGCATTTTTAAATCAATTAATTGTACTAATTGTTGTCACTAGGTCAATCTAACAATGTCCTAGGATGTGAACAGGTTCACAATAACATTTTAGTTGACATATCCCAAGTTCATGGGAGTGGCTATGGGATTGCCTTTTTAATGTTGTAATGTACTAGTAACTAGTCTAAGAGTTAAAGAATCTATGTTCTAGTAAAGTCCACCCCTAAAACTTTTGACAATTTGAGCAAACTAGGTAGATTCAAAGATCAATACTCATGAATAAGAATGGCTAGAAGTTAAAACAATGAATTTGCCAAAATTTTATGGAGTTTTCATTTAAGTTATTGCTTAAGTATAATCAACCAATTTTACTTGTAAATTGAATTGTTTAGGGCCACAATTAACCAAGTTGATTAAAGCTCTCATAATGAGCTAATAATTGACCAATGATTTACTCCTAGAAAGAATGGTAAAATTGTTGTGGCATAACAATCAACATCTTTAAAAAAATGTCCTCTAACTACGAGTATAAGAAGTTTATATGATGCAAAAATAACTTTAAGGTGAAGCTTAATAACTGAGAATTACAAGGTATTCATATTCTAGACATAATTAAGTGTGACCCATAAAGGTATTTTTTATTTAAATTGTAACTATCTTGTGTTTATACATGCTTCTATTGACATTTAATTAAATTTGATTAACATAGACACAATATAAGTACATTATAAACAGAAAGTAAAGTCACACCTATAGACAACTTTTATAAACAAGGAATGTTTCTCCCGTGTAGGCACGGATATGTGTGCTACCATGCATGCAATGATCAGTCAGGAGAGCAATCAGCGAGAGAGACACATAGCATATGAGATAGGAAGGAATATTACGAAAGTACGACGAAGTCGTAAATTCGTAATATTACGGAAATAATATTTAGTCGGAAAATCGGAGAGATGTCTATAAAGATCCGAACCGACACGTTGTACATAGAGACTTGGAGATCCGAAAGGGTTCCAAGCATGTATATAAAGTCTTGGCGGCTTACTTGTAAAGGGTCCAAAAAATAGCCTGGAAGTAGAGTATATTTATAATATAAGAAGCTTTGCGCTATCTTGTGTCCTATTCAATCATTTATGTGTAAGAATTGGAGTCTACGGAAATACGAAGTCGACGGATAATCAGATAATCGTATTGGTCAGAGTTTATGGCTAATCGTAGCCTTACGATTATTTTTCCATTCGTATTCAACCACGACCAAGTCTTAGCCTTTCATCTAAAGGGCTAACACTTTTTTGGCGACCAAGACCGTGATTTTGGCAACGCCAACTGTACATAGTGCAGAGGACGACGCAGTTTTGGCCACAACGGTGGCAAGTGTACAGGAGATCGGCGAACCCGTACTCGGTACGGATGAGGTGCGACCACCGATCGAGGGCGAGGAGCCTGTCGGAGAGACGGTCGGCGCACCAACGCTTGAGGCAACCCAAGCGCCCGAGGAAATCGCACAGGAGCGGGTGGACACCGAACGGGAGACCGTTGTGGTGAGCCAGCCATCGTCACCCGTGAGTACGGCGGCTACGGCCGTAGTAGCGGAAGGAGTACCAGCAGGACCACAAGTTCGTTCGACGCGTGAAGGCGCGAACGAGATTATGATGATGCTGGAAAAGACGATGGAGAAGGTGTGCGAATGGAGCGAACGGATCGAAGCGCAAACTTCGGTAGCCGCATAGCGCAACGTAACGATATGGAAACGACAACTCGCCAACTGCGAGGAAGCCTTTAAACGAAAAGTCACGGCGCTGACGGAGGCGGAGAAAGCACACGTTGCACTCCGAAGGGCGATGGAGACAAAAGACGCGGAGTTGACGAAAGTACGAGCAGAACTCGAAGCTGAACGTAGGAGCCGTACTAATGTCGAACAACTCCGGAGTCAACTATGGGATGCGCAAGCGGATGCCAAGTCGTTTAAACGACAAATGGGCGTATTGAAGGATGATGCGGAAGAGGCTAGGCGAGACGCACAGAAAATGTCGGATGCGTTCTCAATGCTGAACGAAGAGCATCAGCAGAGCAAGGAGAAGTGGAAGCGGATTCAGACTCGGCTGGTGGCGGATGTCGAGAGTACGATCGAGGAGAACGGTCGATTAAAGAAGGTCGTCCAGAGTCTGAACGCGAAAACAAAGAAGCTGAAACAGGAACGGGAGGCCGCGGTACGACGAACCCGACAGGTCCAGGAGGAGATCGGACCATTAAAGATGGAACTGTCGGTGACCGTCGAGGACTTACGGAAAGCTCGGACGATCAAAGAAACGCAACAGAAGGAAATTGACCGACTAACGACGGAGCTCAGAAAGAAGACGTTTTTGGCTCAAGCCAACTTAAAGCGAATCGTCGAAAAATTCCGGGAGCAGACAAATGCTGCGATCCAGATTGTTATGGCTACGGCGTTACAAGGATGGTCCGAACAAGCTGCGGAACTGCAAGTGTTTCGGGCAGACAAGGCCAACCAGGAACTACAAGGACCCAGATTTTGGAAGTTAGACAAGGCCAACTGCGAAGCAATGCAAAAGAACCTAACAATGGACTTCATGCGAATTGCCCTTACACATCGTGAGGAGATTACGAAGTTGTTAGAACAGCATGACGAAATTGTTCGGAAGCTGCACACGGAAAAGGAAGTCGTGGCGGAGCCGTTTGTACTGCCGACGCAGGCCACGAAAGCTTCAGCAGACGAGGAGGAAGAGGATGAGGAGCCAGCTGAACCGTCAATTTTGAACGTACTGAACGAGGATTGAGTGTACATAGTGGAATTTTTGAACTTTTGTTTTTTTTTACTATGGGTTTGACGTGTGGAACACTGTCCCACGGGCGTGTCATAGTGTTGGTCGAATATTACGAAAGTACGACGAAATTGTAAATTCGTAATATTACGGAAATAATACTTAGTCGGAAAATCGGAGAGATGTCTATAGAGATCCGAACCAACAGGTTGTACATAGAGACTTGGAGATCCGAAAGGGTTCCAAGCATGTATATAAAGCTTTGGCGGCTTACTTGTAAAGGGTCCAAAAAATAGCTCGGAAGTAGAGTATGTTTATAATATAAGAAGCTTTGCGCTATCTTGTGTCCTATTCAATCGTTTATGTGTAAGAATCGGAGTCTACGGCAATACGAAGTCGACGGATAATCGGATAATCGTATTGGTCAGAGTTTACAACTAATCGTAGCCTTACGATTATTTTTCCATTCGTATTCAACCACGACCAAGTCTTAGCCTTTCATCTGAAGGGCTAACAAGGATCAATTAGTGGGAAACGATTAGGAAAAGAATTAATTAACATTATACTAAAGGACTTAATTGGGTGTTAATTTTTAATGGAAGATAAGATCTAGAGTAGGCGTTAATTTGTAATTTTTTATTTTCACAAGCGTTAAAATGTAATTTATAATTTTGTTAGGCATTATAAAAAACACCTAAGAAAATTATAAATTACATTTTAATGCCTACTAAAATATAAATTACAAATTGATGCCTAGTCTTACTAATGTTATTTCTTATTCGGAGTTTGCACAAATTAAGCATAATCATGATCACCTCCAATGTAATTATCAGAGGGTTATGCTCGCTAAAATTAAGGTTCAGCTAGATCAAAGGTTAATTGATATTAAAGGAATGTCATTGAGAATGGATCCAGCTTATATTGCATAATTAGTAGTAGTCACATCAAGTGATCGAGATGATGACGTAATTACACTAGGGAAGATCAAGATGATGGCTTAATTAGCGGAAATGCCGATTAGGAAATAGTAATAGGCGTTGATTTGTAAGTTCTAATTTTAGCAGGCATTAAAATGTAATTTATAATTTTAGTAGGTATTTTTTGTTAATTCTCCCAATCTATTTTTTTCGTAAAAATGAATATAATAATATATCAACAACTTTACAAGTTTGCTTAAAAGAACCTTAGAGAACGAGACCTTTTAAGATTGGCATCGTGAGTGGCGTACATGAAAACCTACTAGCTTGCACATGGATATTTCTCCCTCTGAAGATCTCCGAAGTTTTCCGAAGTTGCCCTCGGTGAAGATCTCCACAATTTTCAAGCACATGAAGCTGCCCTCGGTTAAGATCTCAAAAGTTTTCCAACATATGAAGCTGCCATAACAATACTAAACCGTTTTAGCCATCTAACATGTCGATCGACCCCTAATTGCCCATAAAAAATAAAACCATTACACATTCTCCATATATGTCATAACCCCCAACTACACTCCAATATATCTATCTATCTATCTATCTATCTATCTATATATATATAGGAAAATCCTCTTGAATTGTCTCTATGATATATATATATCTAAAAGAAACTCCTCTTGATCTGTCTCAATGAGATATATGTATATCTATACAAGGAAAATCTTCTTGAAATGTGTCTATGAGAGACCCATAATAGTACTAAACCTTTTTAGGTATCGAACATGTCGATCTGACCCGTAATTGCCCATCAAAAATAAAATCATTACACATTTTCCATATATGCCATAACCCCCAACTATTTGCAAATGTGGAGGAACACTTGAACACTCCAAGATTTATATATATATATAAATATAATATATATATAAATATAATATATATATATATAATTAAAATAATATATAGAAATTAATGAGAGAGTTAGGGTTTTGAATGTTTGAGATTAGCTTTGAATAAGAGAAGTCAGAGAGATCAAGGTTTAGCAGAAGATAAATTAGGGTTCATAAGAAAGATGAAGAGAATTGTGATTAGCAAAGACATATATATATATATATATATAAGAGAAAAATCCTGTTGAAGTGTGTCTGTCCTATGAGAGACCTAGAAGCTGCACACATGGTCATCCCCTGCACCCACACTCTCCTCTTCCCCTGCGCCCAACATCTCTGCAACAAGCAGCAGCAGCAGCAGCTGTGGAAGCGGGGAATCTCCTCCTCCTCTTCCTCGTCTTCGTCTTCGTCTTCGTCTTCATCATCATCTTCTTCATCATCGGTGCTCGCAGCAGCGGCTTCCAGAGGCCGCAACAATGTCCCACCGCTTACCACAATTGCCAAGACCTCGCAGCAGCAGCAGCAGCAGCAGCGGCACTCGCGGAAACGGAAGAAGATGTTCCTGCCCTCCCAGCGTGGCAACGAACCGGTGGAGAAGAAACATGGGAGCGCCAGCGATGATGGCGGTGGTGCTGGCTCCTCTCGTGCGCCGCCGCCGGCACAGGAGAATGCCATGCGGAAGATCATAGAGAAGCTGCAACACATCAAGGAATCATACAAAGAAACGGCTTCTCGGCCCTCCAATCTGTCGATCGGTGAGCTGATTCTCCCCAAGCCTGAGACGGATCTGTTCTCCATCGGTAGCTTCTGGAGCACACCCGATCATCCCGTTCCTTCCCCTGGAAGACCTGCTCGGAACACCAAGTTCCCGTGGGAATTTGATCCCCAGCTCGACAGGGATGAGAAGAACAAGAGGGTGAGGCCCCCGACCGTTGCGGAGCTCATGATTCCTGCCCCGGAACTTAGACGCCTCCGTAATCTTAGCGTTCGATTGCCTCATGCGATAAAGATCGGAAAGCTCGGCGTAACAAGCAATGTTGCCGATTGTATCATGCGACGGTGGCATGATGAGGAACTCGTGAAGGTCAAATGTGAAGGTCCAGCTGCAGAGAATATGTCGAGGATCCACGGCGATTTAGAGGTTAGCAATGTGCAAACCTCATGGTATTTTGTGTGATTGACCCTGCCACTTTGTATTCATGTGTATACAAAAAGGAGTCTTGTCTATGTCCTGACTTTGTTTTTCTCTCTCTTGATGTTGTGTCCTATAGCTTTGTCGAGGCAATCTGATTGTTGTTATGGTTTGTTCTTTTCTCTCTTGCCAGAGGAAGACTGGAGGCCTGGTTGTGTGGAGGTCTGGGAGTGTTGCTGTTGTCTATAGAGGCCAGGGCTTCAATAAAGGAGGTGATATCCTACCATTGGAGCTGGAAATGAAGTTGGAGGGCCTGATCAGCCCTCAAAGCTGGAACATGAATGCGAAGAGCACCTCCTACGGTCTCAGTAACACTGCTTCACATGAGACCTCTGGGGTAGCAGAGCATGCAAATGCTGATGATCAGCTCAGTGAAGAAGAGATCGAAGGCTCAGCGGTAAAAATTCCGTTGACAGAGGTGACTGGTTCTTCTAAGCAGATGGATGGTGCAGTCCCCTTACACAAGCTCGACGCCATTCCCCCTCCTTTGGATATGGTTTCTCCAAGATGCAAGCATGGTGATGGCACTAGTGATGCAGTGAATATTCCAGCCATGGAACAGAGCCCCCAAAAGTCGATCGACATACAAGATCCGTATATTGAAAGAGAATACGAAATGGAAGTCGAAGGAATTCTAGAATGCCTGGGGCCTCGTTACGAGGAATGGAAAGGTTTGCAGCCTGCGCCAGTGGATGCAGACCTTCTTCCCTCAGAAGTTCCAAACTATCGGCCTCCGTATAGGCTTCTTCCTTATGGAGTTGACCCCAAGCTGACAGATCACGAGCAGACCAATCTTCGCCGGCTTGTTAGGCACATCAACCCTCATTTTGCATTAGGTTTTCCTTCTCAAAACTCGTTTCTTCTACTTTCTATGTCTAATTTGTGCCACTCAAAATAACTGAATACAAGAAAACCGAAAACAATGGCCAACACAGTTCTTGTGGATTTGACGGTTTGAACATTTTGATAGAATATGTAGTTTTGATCACTTGTTACTTCTTCAAATGCGTCGGAACTCAAGCAAGATGTGTTTTACAATTATCTTTTCGCAATTAAGATAAAATGGGTAGTGATTCTGTACACTCGTAAGTTTTATGGCTAATGAAGACTATTTTCAATACACTACCAGTGCTTTGCTTTCTTAACTGAACCAATCTATTTTTCCATGACTGAAGGCAGGAATCGAGGTCTTCAGGGTCTTGCTGCTGCAATACTAAATTTATGGGAAAAAAGTGAAGTTGTGAAGATTTCAATCAAGGCAGGTGTACGAAATATGCGGAATGAAATAATGGCAGAGGAGTTGAAGGTCCGAAGATTCTATGCAAGACACCATCTTTTAAACTTCAGAATCCTGCTGTTTTCTTTTGCTCATCAAAATATGTTTTCTCAGTGAATGAAAATATGTTTTCTCAATGAACAGAAACTCACAGGGGGAGTTCTTCTTGGTCGAGATAAGTATTTCATAACAATATATAGAGGAAAGGATTTTCTCCCACGGCAGCTGGCTTTTGCCCTCACAGAGAGAGTGACAATGCTGAGGACAGAAACAGTTGGAGAAGATCACATTACAATCGAATCGGTTAAAGATATCAACGTAGGAAAACCAAATGGGAGCTCAAAAATGAAACGTGGGTCGAGTATGATATCAAGGGATCTTATGTTTTCAGAAAATTTGAAACGGAAGCTTGCTTTAGTAAGTGCCAGTGCTCCTTTTTCGGAATATAAAATTGTGAGGTTCTGGAACTGCTTAAATCTCATGGTATGTGATCCTTTGCAAGTGAATTGTTTAGGCAACTGGAAAGAAAGAGAAAGCACAGGAAGACTTGAAAAAGCTGGAGGATATTATGCATGTTGATGCTCCTGATGAGATAGAAACCATTACAGAAGAAGAGAGATTTATGTTCAGAAAACTAGGACTGAAGATGTCTGCATTTCTTCTTATAGGTGTGGTGTGTCTGTGGACATTGTAATGGTGTGTTATAGATTTGACTGCCAGTTTTGCTTAGTGACTTGAATGCATGGCAGGCAGGCGTGGTGTTTTTGATGGTGTTATTGAGAATATGCATTTACATTGGAAGCATAGGGAGCTTGTTAAACTCATTATGAAAGAGAGAGATCCAGCAGAACTACAAAGGGCAGCTAAAATTCTGGAATATGCAAGTGGAGGTGTGTTAGTGGCTGTAGTGGCAATATCGAAAGGCCATGCCATTATAATGTATCGAGGTAAGAATTATGAGCGGCCATCATCTTTGCGCCCAGATAATCTTCTTACCAAGAAAGAAGCACTGAGAAGGTCCGTGGAAATGCAGCGGTGTGCGGTATGGTCTCATAAAACTCTTAGTCTCTATGTTCTATGATTTATTGAAGAGATTTCTAGCATTAAGTCTGGATTGTAACTAAATTGATAGTGAATTTAATTATCTGCCATCCGTAAACTGTGTTCTGCCACATTAGTGAGAAATTGTTTTATATGGACATAGTAAGCTGGAATATGCCTGATGATAGATGCTTTATATGGACACTATGGTCATAATTGTGCTTTTTTTTCCTAAAATAGAGATGTCGATGCCTTTTCAAACAAGTCTCTTGCTCACACTGCATAGGCTGATTCAAGATAAAGGCTGATGGTGCTTGAGATTATTCTTGCTAGAACTTTTGAAGAATAGTACATCCACGCAAAGTCATCTACAGAGAACTATCACCACTGTCTTTATCTCCACCATTTTGGTTATTGAAGAAATAGTTTGCCAATTGTGCTCCCAAGGTACGGAATGGGAAGCGTACTTTGTTTGTCTTCATTTGCTTCTTTCTATGATATAAAAGAGAGATACCGATGCCTCGTTAAACAAGTATTTTGCCCCGCTATACAGGCTGGTTCAATAAGGCGAATGGTGTTTGATATTTTTCTTTCTAGAACTCGAGAGACATTGGAAGAAGTTGTTGAAGTAACAGAGAACAGTTACAATTTTCTTTAATTCCATCACTGTCTAATACAGCAAGTCAATCAAAGGCTATGTTTGCCCAAGAAGGGGTAAAAATCCATTAGGAAATAGCAAGTTTTTCAGCTCATGGACACTGAAAATCTGTACGATGGCCCTGCTGCCCTTGGCATTGAATGGTAAAGGACATAATCTCCAGCCATCCTATGTCCTTCACTGTTTGGATACCTCTCCATGTCAGAGATATTTAGGGGGCAGAAATTTTCAGTCTATCTGAGTCAAGAATCTTATTTTTGTAGATCGCAGGATTGTGTCAGTAGACAAGTTTGGGTTTTTTTCTCTGGAAGTTGTAGGCAACAATGTAAAATGAACCAGTTATTTGTTCTAACGAGCCATATCTTTCTTTGTCCAGTGTCCTTAGGGTCCTTTTCCATTTTGTACTGCAGAAAAGATTTTTTCTGTAGTTTCCTGTTCACCTCTCAGCTCCTGTTACATTTAAAACTTTTTGAGAGGATGCAAGCTTGATCTCATGCTTTATAGGTCATATCGAGAACATTGATTTTCATTTTTCAAGAACTCTAAGAGATGAGATAGACTGCAAGAGTTTGTTGGAGCTCAATTGACTCTTTCTTGTTCCAGGCACGGTTAAAGACAAAGTTGTCTGGTTTACAGTTAAACACTTTATATCAAATTAGCTGTATCATATCAAATTAGTTGATTTCAATAATCTGACTTTATATTTGTACACATCGATTTTGCTTTTGGTACTCAAAAGATTATTGGTTACACATCTTGGATAATATTAATTTCTCTATTTTCAGCATTAATCTGACGTTTGCATGTTTTTTACCTTTTGATTGTAGTCATTGACAAGGAACATTGAAGCTTTAGAGGAGGAGATACATAAACTGAAAATGACATTGGTATGTACTTTGTCTGTAAATGCTAGGCATTGTTATTTTCATTATTTCATGGGTAGGACTTGTACTTATGTACGGATGCAATGTTGACTGAAGGCCAGAGCCTAGCTTTCAGCTCTCCTGATCTAGAGAAAGTTTTCTAGTATGGAATTCCTTATTCTAGGTAGCTATTTTTCCACAGGAAGAAGCACATGAATTGAAGGATCCCACATTACATGAATCGAAGGAAGAAGCACCTGAATTGAAGGATCCCATGTTGCATGTGGACCATGAAAATGAGAACGACTTTGTTGAGCTACAGGTGAAAATTTTAGGAGTTAAATGTGTTTTATCAATCATTTGGAAGGAGGTGACCCAGCTGTTTTGTGGTTTACTTTCAGTGTGGCGCTGCTGAAGATGTACAAAGAAAGACTAGTAGTACAAACAAGTCAGATGTGTTTGAGATGGAAAAACCAAGTCATTGCCTAGACAAGAAGAATCTTTTGAAATTGGTTCATTCAGGTCCAATATTCAAGGCCGATCGACTAACAAATATTGAAAGACTCAAACTTAGGAAGAAGGCGCTGAAACTTGATGTGGGGTCCCGATTCAGTGTTGGTATGTAAATCTGATTGCTCCTGAGCGATATTTAATGGAATAGGCATATCTTTATAGGCTGGTAATCCAAGGTGGAAATTGGTTAAAAAGATCAAGTGTGTAAATACAAAATGTGGATGCTTCTATGCATGGCACTACACTATATTATTAAACATATAGGCCGTACTATTGTATCATATGCTCAACATATATCAATACTGATAAAAAGACCACCACAAACATTCATATATGTTCAGTCTTATACTTGTGCTGAAAATGTTCTGTTTTGATCAAATATACCTTAAGGAGATATGATTCCCTTTTGAGAATTAGTTGGAGGTAATTTATAATTTGATATGAGCATGTCAGGTATGCATGTAGTATGTATAATTATAATTACTCCTGAGTTGCTTTTTCAGTCTGCATCCATTATATTGTAGCTATCTTTTGAACATACATAAAAAAAACCATTGCGTTGTGTGTGCCACATCCTTCATGTACTCTCAGAGCACTAAGCCAAATCTTAACATCTCATTTTGCACAGGAAAGAGCAATACATTAGCAGGCTTGGCAAGGCATCTCCGAATTCACTTCTTGAGCCACTCTCTTGTTGTGATTGGAATTAAGAACAGGGGGACAGGAACATCTGCAAGGGAGCTGATTGATGAGCTTGAGGTGATTGCAATATTTGAGATAGTTGGTTGCATTTGGCGATCTTTAATAATTTGACTGCATTATGATTCTCATTGTGTGTAGGAACTGACTGGGGGAGTGCTCGTTTCTTATGAAACTAACCGAATCATTATGTACCGGGGCTGGCCGAGTGGTGAGAAGATTCCAATTTTTGAAAGTTATGAACAAGTATCTCCTAAACTAAGGTTGGCATTGGAAGCCGAAGATGCTGGTTGGGATCTGGTGGATGATGCTGAAGATGATGGTGGGAATTTGCCAGAGATTGAATCGGAAACTGAAGAAGAAGAGCGTTCTTTTAGCTGCCTCGTAGATTCTCATGGCGACTTGCCTCATGATGTGGAAGAGAACACTGGTATTGTCCCTGTAGGAGAAACTGAAGTTCATCACTGCAAGGAAGGAAGCATTATGTGAAAGGGCTGTATACAAATTTGACTTGGAATTCAATTACATTCCAATTTCTTCATACCCACTTGGAGCATTGATCAACCACTATATTCAATGAATCGAATCAATGACAGCAAGGTTAATAGACTACCGATGTGACTGATGTGAGTAATTACTGCTGTTCTGTTATTGCTTCTATCAGCCTTTGTTTCCGCCATAGTGTCATGGGCAATGGAAAGTGTCACAATGCAGCCAGAGTAAAAATGTAGGAATAAGGTACTTAACTCTGGCTCTAGCAGTGCCATTTGCAAATGTGTTTTCCTAGCCTTGTTACCCAACACAATGTCTTATTTACTATTTGGCACAATTATGGGTGTGTTATCGAGGAGCACATATTGTATTCTAGTGCCTTCTTGTATCATTTCTACTTGGTATAATAATGGATACGCAGTGATGAGGGATTCTCTCTTCGTATATGAGTTTATGTGCCTATTTAACTTCATGAGGGATTTAGGTCCAATTCAGGCATTGAAAAGAGGACAGGACCACTTTGGTTCTCTTGTTCAAATGCAACAAAGTTAATCAAAAGATAGTTTACTAGATTGAAAAGTTGTATCTAGAAAATAGATACTATAAAAAAAAGTCCAAACATACAGTCACAGTTCCAATTACATGTATCCATTCCCTCATAGGCCACTACGCTTTAGAAAAATTGGACTAGAACTTTAACATATACAAGGGAGTACATTCTATTGTAAATAAACAATAACATCTGTAGTGCTTCAATTCAAAAGGTGGGACAGATTTGAAAACGTATATCTAATATATGGATTCTCTATTTTCTATAGTAGGATCTGCCTATTCCACGTGCCTTCCAAAGCAATCATATGAATGATGTATGTCCTCGCCATTACTTTGTTTCACTCGAATTCCTGCACTGAGTATATGTTTTGCCATGAGATTCAGAATAGTAAATCATATTTGGAATATCAATATAAATACATACAGTGGTAGACAGAAGCATGCTAGGCAAGATTAAATAGACAAGCTTCGGTTATGAACCGGTGTTTTTACGCTTTCACTAGCAGAAAAATTTACATTTTCTCATAATGAGCAAGAGATATATCTGTACACATACACATTGTTAGGGTGAATGCAAGATGGATAACCGAAGTATCACACACACTGGCATACATTTATAACCTTGATGATCATTTCTTCATTCATAGCCAACCCAAGAATCTAAATCCTATACTGAATCCCTTCTGCTTTTTACACTTTTCTTGCTAAAAGAATTTATTACCTTTCCATGGATTCACATACATATTGAAGAACCATACAGAAGGCGTATCAAGGGTTCAGAAGGTTTGAGAAATTTAAGCTAACATCCACCAAAATGACCACCCCAGTCACCAATGCAAGCCATAGCAGTGTTGTCCCTGTGGAGTAAAAAGAGTAAATTTAGATGTAAGAGAGGTGAACCAACAAATCTGTCATTACATTTCAGCATATCTTAACTGGTCTCAAACCAAAACAGACAACTACTTACTTCCATCTGTAGTTCTAGCTTCAGAAGAAGCCGTGTTCCTGTTGCCCCCATCAGTGGTCTTAGATCCTAGAAGTTCAAAATCTTCTGACATGATTCCGCTCCTATATCTAAATTCTGAACCTTCATTATCCAGTTCAGCAATAATTCTTTCAAATATAGCCATCAAATCACTGTCTCTGCCAACTGATTCAATGAATTTACATGCCAGTTCATCCAGCAAAGGCACAGTATCTGGATTTTCATTGATGTCCGACATATTGTCATTCAAACCCAGATCCTCATCTTCCTCGTCTTCTACATAAGCTGTGTATGTAAGCCGTAGCAATACTTCGCCAGCAAAGCGCTTTCCAACAAATGGCCCAGCCCAACCAACAGTAGTCAGCCCGACAAGTATATCGGCTGGAATGTTGTCTTGAAGGGCACTAAGGTCCACCTGATAGTTTTGATTGAAAGCAAAGCAGTGAGGACTACCATGTAACAAACGTATTTCCTTTCCCCACTCACAGCTTAACATGGTCCACATATTACCTCTCCAACACCAAGGGTAACTGACATCAGTCCAAAATAGTCCCGAACCTGCACACCTAGCCGTTGGGTCTTGGGATCTATAACTCGGAGCTGGAAGTCCTGAAATGTATATTGCATGCCATAACCCAAACAGTTATATGATCAATTCGTCGAACTCCAAGAAACTTGGAATGGATACATTCTTCACTACTCTCCCAATTATTACCTGATTCCATATTGGGTTTCCAGGAGGGCCAACCACAGTTGTCTGGCTGTTTCGCTTGCTATTTATCACTTGATCACCCAGAATAAGAACAACATACGGATCTGTTTTTCCTGTCCATGTTAAAAACTTGATATAAACAGAATCAATCTCCAGCTATAAAGATAACAGAGTAAGAGTTTCTGCAAGTTTTGTGATCTCTTTTGATCTTCTTTCCTAAGAAGAAAGTTGCTATCACTGACTTGTTCCAAACAAGCCAAAACAAGAATGCCGCTCATCTTGTGCCAGATGTAAAACAGTAGAATAAAGATATCCACATTGGCCAAAGATTTCAAGGTGTCTGTAACGTCAACAGGTGAACCCTCATTCTTTCAGCTTCTGAAAGTATCATACTTCAATAATTCTTGGATTGATTCGTTTACCATTTGGACTACCCTGATAAATAATTCTTGGATTGATTCTTGAATTATGTGGTTTTTGGTCTACTATTTATGATAGATTAGACTTCTCTTTTTCAGATGCAGGATAGCAGTTGTCTAATACTTGTCTCTGCATAATGTTAATGACTATTCTTCCCAAGTCAATGATTTGGAACCAAACATAGTGATTTCTGTTCAGGTTAACAGTGCAGCTGTCATTAAATTCTGGTAGCTCGTTCAAGATTGCAGTCATTCTGAATATATGACAAACTAAAACTGTCACTATCCCTCATCATGGGAAGATATTAGGGTTTCAATGTGGTGGTAAAACAAGAATCCAGTAGTACAATCAACCAGATATAGCATTCATAAGGATGTTATATAACCACTTCACTGTGGCAACCTGGATCTTCACATTTACCGATCTACTTTCCTTGGCTGGCCATAACTGGCCACATCCCTCCACACAGTCCACCTCTCATATTAAAGAATGAGCTCCTTGAATATTCCAAGGTATATGTGTCGGCTTGCTATATTTGTCTTCCATTCATTAACGGACTTTGAATTTGAGTTTCTGCCTTTCCTTCAGACGCATTTTACAAAGCATATAGAACTCCAACGAATAGCAGGGGATTCTCATCCTTGAGTGGGCAAACCTCTGACCAGGCCATAAAACTTTGGACGTAGTGCACCATTACGTCTGTGCATTAGTCTATGAAGAACACCACCAGTCCAAATGTTTCTATAGACGTCTAAAGGAAACGAGAAATTTGGTAGGAACAATTCGTTTCCTCTATTTCTTTGCACATTTTAAGACTTCTCTATACTGTTGTAGTTAGAAACGGGGTACGAATGGAAAACTTTAAAAGATGGATTTCCAAGTCATGTACATGCAACCAGTAAATTTCTCATTCACATGAAATCAAGTAGAAACAATAACAGCCCGTAGAGTATAAGGAAATGGATGTAACTCACAAACCTCTGTAAACAAAGAACAATCCTTATTTGCATATTATTTTCAGATTTGCCTGCAAAATTCTCACTAATATATTGTACAGCAGAAAAAAGGAAAGTATAAATACCATAAGGAACACGATCAAGTTTTCTTGCATCCACGAGTGTTATTGAGAGCTCTCCAGAGAATCTGTGAAGTGAAGCACCCTTGAAGTCATTGGAAACAGAGCCGGCTGCACTGCCCTTTACAAAGTTTATCACATTTTTGTTTGGTCGAACAAAGAGTTGAGGAAGGTCTTGAGTTAATAACTTAGACAGAAACCTGAAGAAAAAACAATACCGTGAGAAATAGAAATACATTTCTAACTTTAAGGAATGGGAAATAAAGAACGAGAAGAACATTTACCCTGAAAGGAAGGGAATTGCTGCAGTGCCCAGCAAGCATAAAGAAGTTCATGTTAGAAACTCTTGAAAACCGAACATGATTCTTTGATAAGTTGCAAGTATGTACACCATTCTAATACGTACCCATAAGATTGAAGAAGCGGAATGTAGACATCTCCAGCTTAATTCTGGGCAGAGACACAAATGCCCACGTGACAGTTCCTACCCTAGGTCCTGATGGTATAAGACCCAACTTCAACCACACCTCACCATCAACATCTAGGCTCCGCACCACAACAGGTATAATTACTGGGATAAATCCAGATTTTAACCTTAAATCTAAAAGAATCCGAGCACTACCAGTGTAGCGCAAACCAATTTGATACCTGTCAATGCACAGCATTGAAGACAAGTTATTTTGTAGAAACCACCCTTACAGACAAATGCTGAAATACGTAAAGAAATCATATATCTGCAATAAATAAACTTAGCATGATTCCTTATGAAAATGACAAGTAAGTGTGCATGCTAGCCAGAAGAGATGCATCCAGTTCATATGCAGTTCTTATTTGTATTTGCTTGGATCTTAAACCAGTTGCATGACAAAAAGAATATATATACAACCGTATAATGGATGCATGTTACACATAAACACAGCAAATATAAGAAAACTATGCATTTATGCCCACTTTACTTTACATAACACATGAATATAAAGGTGTACCACTGGTCAAAGCAGCCAGTATTTCACATCATGTTGGAGGAATAAAGGACCTAAAGGACTGACCTCGAGCATTCTTTTGATTTTTCCTCTTAACAGTACCAAATCTCCTGGACCTTCTGGATACAACTCATACATGTACAAGCATTGTATTTTCAGCTTTGGATACACTTGAATTTTTTATGCGTTTTGCCAAAATGCCTATTTTCTAGCATAATATCCCCAAAATCCAATCTGGAGCTAAAACCATGAGCTCTCTCATGCACATATTTAAGATGTAATTTCTTATGATGTAGTCATAGGCCATTTTTGCTTCTCAAAAGAATCTCTCTCCCTTTCTCAGCTTGCGACCATCATTTTTCTCCTCCTTGTCCTACACCTGATTTGTCTGAGCACACTCATAATACATAGTATCATAAATCTTAGATTTCCTCCAACATTCCTATCCCAAAATAATCTCTCCCTTCCTCAGCTTGCCACCATCATTTTGTTTATCAACCTACAGTGGGTTTGTCTGAGCTCCCCAGCTGATACCATCTACTAGGTAACTCTTACTTTCCTTTCCTCAACTGCTGCAAATTTCTCAGCAGGTGTTCCTAATGCAACTCACAGCTTTCTGATTTCCCCAGATTGATTATCTCCAGGCATACATCTTCGTTACTATTTCATCCAGTGCTTAAACTGCTGAGACTGTTAAATCATATTCACAGATTGATTTCCTTACATTGGCATGCGGTGATTTGACCAATGGCATCGCATGCATGATGCTAACCATTTACTTGGATAAAGAGATTCAATTGCACATACCCTGATTTACAAGAAAATGTCAGCAAGTCCCACATGACAGGCCATTAGCTAGCATATTGGCAAAACCTAAGATGGAATTCTGGAAAACGCCTACAATGGTGTATTAACAGCTATAAAACCAGGTGGTACGACAGATGGTGGTCAAGGGTCACTCAAAATAAGAAAGAAATATAGAACGCATTAAGATGGTTGTCTCTAACCTAGCATGAGCATCTACATGCATCAAATTTGGGAGCATTCTGGGAGCGTTCTGGGACATGTTCAGTACCTATGAGTTTGCCACACCTGTTAACCAAGCACATCTCATGATATCATCAGTACACAACTAGATGAATCAAAGAGCTTTGCTGAACTTCTCATATATTTACAGGTACTGAACCCAAATTGCGGAACTGAGGTCTATCTCCCTTCAATGCCATTTTCCTGCTTATGATGGCCTAAATTTGGGAAGGGGCAATGGACAATCTCATTTTTAATTGATGGAAGCTTCCATTCGAAGGTGTTTGGGGTGTTGATCTTATATGAGGAAAACGGATGAAAACGAGCTGTGAAAGGAATTCTTCATTTCGTATGATCAAAAGAGAATTTGGCAGCCTTTCGGGCATCGATCCTATGAAAAGAAATTGGGTGAAAATCAGATGGTGTAAGGAGTTCTTTATTACAACATGATCAGACGAAGATCCAAATGAATGGGAATGTAAAGCAGAGATATGGAGCAAAAACAAATGGGTTAACAGACAGATGGATTATGCTATCAATGTGGCAGGAAGGTTCACAGGAATCATGGTTTATGTACAAAGGAACAGAAATAATATGGAATTGACGTGTAAGACGAGAACTTTCCTTCACTCAAAATCATTTTCAATTCAGGGATTTCATAAAAATGATCAGAGAATTGAAGTGTATCAGCACAGTAAAGCAAAGCTTCTGAGAGCTAATCACCAGGGCTTTCATAAAATTTCACAAAGTTGAGAATAAATGCGCTGTTATGGAATAAAAAAGGGTGCTAGATCGATAAAATCGCACTTTGGATATGATTGCTTAAGTTAAGCATCCACATTTCAAGACTTTACACATAGGCAGTCTTTTCAAGATTTTACACATAGGCAGTATACTCATACTCACTGTCGATCATTGGCGCGCCTTGAAGCTCTTCTTTCAACACTCCTGACTGAAATCGGCTCATCGCCAAGATAGAACTGTTTGATCTCAACTCTTTCAACAAAGCTTGGCTTTTGCAACTTGTCGATGAGCGGTTGAAGCTGCCCCACAATCCAACTCTCCAGGCCCGATCGATACGCTTTCCAAAGCTTTCCAAGGACCATATTGATCCATCCTACGGACTCCTTTCTCAAGTTTCTTTCCGAGAAGACAGAAATACCAGCCGGGGCCTTGCGCAGGTCAGAGACCTTTTCCTGCCTTGCATTCCTGGCCCTTCCTGAAGCTCGAATCATCCATCGGTTGAAGATAACGCCGAGGACCAACAGCAATCCGAGCAGCGAGATGAAGCCACCTGTGAAGGGGGGAGCTGGAGCAGAGGGCGGAGCAACGTCCAAGCTTGAATTGACGCTGCTAGATCCCCAGAAGCGCTCTCTCAATCTCAACAAGAATTCAGGGCGCTTCAAGCCATAAGGCACTACAAGTGGCTCGCTAACAATCACATCATCACCAGCACCGACGCCATCACCGGGCCTGGGTGCATGCACCATTGCATCTCCGTCGACATCATCGGCGTTAGCCGCAGCCTTGACGAGCGATCTTCCATTTCTTGAGACCGAGAACCTGGGACGGAGATGGGGAGTTGCTTTACCTGTGGCAGGAGCAGGGAAGGAGGCGAAGCTGGAGAGCGATGGAACTAGGCAGGAGGAGGAAGCAGGAGCGCTGGCGATGGCGATGGCGACGGCTGTAGCGTGCATCAGAGAAGAGAATCATACCCCTGCATCAGTTGCAGAGAACTACCCACACATACATACATACACACATGCACACATGCATACATACATGCACACATACATACATACATACATACATACATCCGCACATACATACATACATACATATTTATTTATATAGTATTAAATGTGTATATAGTTATTTATATAGGGAAAATTACCACAACAAAATGCCTGCCAAAATTATAAATTACATTTTAATGCCTGCTAAAACTAGAGATTACAAGTTTAACGCTTCGTTTCAAACATGAGCCGCTCAATTCATTTGATTTAAGGCCAGATACGTTAATTGGGAGCTCGGTTTAATGTCAAATTAGTTCATTTATTGACGCTCAGTTGGTCGATTAACCCTGAATTAACGCGTTAATCAGTTGATTGATTAACCCCAAATTAATGCATTCATCAATTGATTGGATTTTGAAATTACTAACTTTTGTTAATTGAATATAGCAAAGGTAATCGGTTCGGATCAATTAGTGGGAAATAAAATCTATTAACGTTATACCAACCGAATTAATTGGGTGTTCATTTTTAGTGGAAGATGGAAGTAGGCGTTAATCTGTATTTTAGTAGGCATTAAAATGTAATTTATAATTTTGATAGGGATTTTTTTGGTAATTCTCCCACATATAGATATTATTATGGATTTTGGAAGTCTAGACACTTCCTGTCATGGATAGATAGAAATGAGTAGAACAGCGGTAGGCAATGGTAGAAGAGATAAGTGAAAAGAAAATAAACGAAACTGAGTATTCATTCCTATACTAGTGTTGTTCACATTGAAGAACTGTTGTATGTAAGAAAAGGGTCTTGCAAATAAGAAGAGGGGCAGACGCTTCTAAAAGTTCCAGAACTTTCTAGAACATTAGAAAGAGATAGTAAATTTATATGTATTGGCATTTACACCATAATTTTATGTTTGATCGATCGGTTGAACCCTTGTATTTATATAATTTCAGAACCGTTGCATGTAAGAAGAGGGTCTTGCAGAAGATTCTAGAAAGTTCCAGAACTTTTTGCAACATCAGAAAGAGATATTAAATTTACATGTATTGGCATTTACATTATAATTTTATGTTTAATCAATCGGTTGGATTAATTGACTCTTTAGATAAGGTCGGGGGGTTCGAAACTCAATTGGCTCTTTTAGTGCCTTTTTTGCATGTATACCCTTTATCGAGCTCCTGTTTCTATTAACATGATTGTATAGTGTCAGACAGATGTGTTCATAAGAACACTTTTTTTAACTTTTGGTTTCATCGATGATGAATGTTTGCTGATCTGCTAATCCGACAAAATGTTTCTGAGACAACAAGTGTTGCATAGCATCCACACTATAAAAAGAGTAACGCCACAATGATCCGCGTGCAAGAGTATATCGAAACCAGCTCTTCGCATAAGATCTAACCCAACCAACAATGCTTGAGCAAGATGTTCACGCACAACCAGATCGGTTTCTTAAATCGCATGCGCACCAGCTCATCGGAGCTTGAACGGACAGCTTTCAAAGAAACTCCATAACTTTTGCCAGTGTATCATGCATGAAACCCGCCACTCCTTACACATTATCCATGTCCAAGGAGATGTCCACAGAGATGTGCCAAGTAAGCCAGAGACAAGAGAATACATCATAAGTTAAATCCTACGAAGCAGGCTAGGATCAAGCCCAACTACACGGAGAAGTGTCTCTATCCCTGTATTATACCCAAAGATGGGATAAACACTGATTCATATCGTCACTAACATTAGTTAACAGCATTTCGGATTAGTTAACGCATAAGGAGCTACTCCCGAAAGGATCTAGAAGGTCCATCTCCACCAACTTGGGGGGCAATGCTAGCAAGCAAAGCAAGCATAGCTTGATGCAGATGCTTCCTCCATTGATTCCATGGCTGACCCAAATTGGAGGCAATATATATATACAGCTCGGCTCGGATCGGCTCCAATTATATAGTGCCATCGCTTGCCCCACTTGGAGATGCCAAGAATTATGATACAAAAACCTCTAGGCTTGCTGGCATTGCTTTGTTACCATCGATTCGATTTCGCCACACTAGTTTGTATGGATTAGTATGGAAGAAAGAGTATCCAACAGTGAATCCAAGTGGTATGAAGCTTAATTAAGCACACACATTTCATCGATGACCTGCCTCTATGTTTCCCCAAAGCAGCAAACCCAGTGGCAATTGTGTAATGCCACACTGTACTGTTTCCATGAATTTGCAATGCAGCCAGATGAATTCTGTTGATGGGCATCCCTGATCTTTAGAATGTATTGCCTCACACTTACCTCAAGCAGCCGGAAACGGGATCCAACAGTCCAGATGGTGCAGCAAAGCTTTTTACTGCAAAGATATCTTGCATTAGGTAGCTGGAAAATCAATTGTGTTGTTTCCAAAATGACATGTCTGTAGAGAGTAGTAAATGGCCCAATTCTGCTCTACCTGCATCATGTTTTTCTTTTATATAGAGAATTGCACAAGCATACCAGCTCTGTGATTGCCACAGTCAAAATCCCTGGAACATTTGATTCTCAAATGCATTCACAGACAAAGGGTAGCAATATATCATGAAAAAAATACAAGAAACCTGCAGAACTCCCAGGGGGAGAGAGGCACATGTTCTGATTGGAGCAGCCTTGGATTGTATGTCCATGAAAAAGTCTTTTTTTAAATAGAATTTGCACAAGCATACCAGCTCTCGAGTGCACAGTCAAAATCCCTGGAAGATTTGAGGATTCACAAAGAAAAGGGTAGCAATATATCATGAAAAACTACAAGAAACTCCCAGGGAGAGAGAGAGGCACATGTTCTGAGAAGGCAGGAACCTGTATGTATGTTATGTGCAGTTGATGAATGGAAAAAAAGAATGAAGGATGAAGCGAGGCCCATTCCCGCTCCGGGGAGGGCGGCCGCTGCGCAGGGGAAGCAACAAATCCCTCTGATGTGGTCACAAAAGATATGAGACAGTTTGAAGGAAGCAAGGGCCAAGTATCATACCATATCATATCATATCATACAGGAGGAAGAGGAGGTCGGAGATGGCGAAGCGATTGCAGGAGCATGGCGCTCCAAGTGTCGATGGCTCCAGGCAAGCACCAATGGAGGCAATCATTCTGCACCTTGGCATGAACATCATGTGCAAATGGCTGGAAGTTGCGGTAAGGCCCCGGGTGAGCATCGGGCCTCAGCAGGGAAGCATGAATGGTGTCAGCGATGCGGAGCTCGAAGCTGAGCTCGGAGCTCCGCTTCTGCAGAGTCCTCCCCAGCTCCTCGAGCTGGATCTTGTACATCTCCGCGGTCATGCCTTGAAGGGCCATGGAGCTGCTTGCAAAGGGCAAGGTCCTGGTGCAGTTTCCGCCATTGTCCCAGCGCCCGTTCTCGAAATGATCGGGCGTGAAGGTCCTGAAGAACACAACCCCTTTGTACTCCGCCGCGATGAGGTGATCGAACACTGTCCTCAATGCCACTCTGTACCCGTAGTAGAAGCCGAGCTCCGTCAGATTCAGGCTGTAGCTGTTGTGGCCTCCGATCACCTTGCCTTCCATGAAGTAGACCGAGGTCTTCAGATACCATTGCCCCGACGATAGGACTATGTAGTCGTAGCTGTGCAATGCAGATGCCCAGCTCTCATCCGCTCTGTCGAGATGCAGCTTCTCGATCCCCTGCGCAAATCCCTCGGCTTCGTCCTCGGTGCCTTGCACCAGGAAGGGAGCCCAGACTATGGACAGTGTGAAGTTGAAGGTGCGGAAATACCAGCGCACGTTCCGATCCAGATCGTCCTTGTAGAGGTTCTCAGGCATCTCAACCTGCACTCCATTTCCAAACACAGGAAGAAAAGAGTGTGTGTGTGTGTGTGTGAGAGAGAGAGAGAGAGAAAGAGAGAGATGGGGATTTAGAGGAGTTTGCCCCGAGAAACAAAATCGATCGAAAGCGAGAGATTTGATGTCGCCATGATCTCATTTCATCAGTCTTTCCTTCTCTGCCATTCATTCCACATATCAGCCAGATGCACGGTAGCTATGCTTCCGATCCGATCTAGACATGGCACGACCTCATTCTTCGCTTCGTAGCTAAACTTCGATTCGCTCTAGACATGGCATGACCTCATTCTTCGCTTCGTAGCTAAACTTCGATTCGATCTAGACATGGCATGACCTCCTTCATCAATTAATATTCCCTTCTCTGCATTAGCAGACTTGATTAACATACATAGCATGATCTCATTCATCAATCTTCCCTTTCTCGGCATTAACAGATGCGCCGTAGCACTACTCCTCGATTCAATCTCGACACGGCATGCTAGTATCACTCATGCCGTAGCACTACTCCTCGATTCAATCTCGACACGGCATGCTAGTATCACTCATGCCTTCTCTGCCATTCGCAAATATGGATCAGAAACGGATGGAGCGAACGAATTACCTGGGCCAGCGAGCAGAGGAAAGATTGGAAGTGGTTGCGGGCTATGGAGTCTCCGATGAAAGCCCAAGACTTGCCGGTGACGAGAGTGAGGTAGAGTCGGGCATCGAACAAGGGCAGGTCGCAGTCATGGGGCTTCCATCGCCAGAAGAGGTAGCCATGATCTGGCCTTCCATTCTTGAGGCAGTTCTGATGCTCTTGGATGAAGCGGCAGGTGCTGTTGTTGTAGGCAGGGCCAGAGGGGTTAGGGATCCAGTCTCCCTTCCAGATGTTACAGCCGCCTGCATTCCCCAGTTTTACCCTAATTTCTCCCTCTCTCGAGCTCTCTCTTTCTTGCTCTTTCTTGCTCCTTCTTCTCGAAGTCCGGTTTTCTAGGGTTTCTCGCATCCAAGAGGCGAAAGAGGGAGAAAGAGAGCAGGGATTTGATGTCTGTCTTACCCACAGAGAAGTCGATGAAGCTGGTGAGATCCGGCGGAGGAGGAGGAGGAGGAGGAGCAGCAGCAGCGGCAGCGATGTCCGATTGTTGTGGTTCTTGAGGCTGATCCGCGAGGTCGAGGCTCTGGCTTTCGATGGAGGAAGCAGCCGGCGCGGGGGTGGGGCCGGAGAAGAAGAGGAGGCGAGTGAAGATGATGGGCAGGGCGAGGGCCAGAGAGGCGACGACCAGGAAGTTCTTGAGCTTCCATGGCGAGGTGAGAGCTGCAGCAACAGCAGCAGCAGCAGCAGATTTAGGGCTGCTGCCGGAGGAGGCAAGCTGAGGATGATGCTGATGCTGATGATGCTGATGATGATGATGGTCCAGGCTACTGACGCGGGAGTAGCTACCCAACACCGAATCCCTCTTCAGCTCCACCATGGCGCAGGGCCTGGCGATGGAAAAGCAAGCAAGAAAGGAAAGGAAAGGGAAAGACAGATCTGAGAAATGGAGCAGGAGGAGCAAGGGGAGGAGGAGCGAGAGCAGGAATAGAGATACATTCACAAACAAAGCTGCCTTTGTGCCCACCTCCAGCTGAAGACAGATTTACAGTCGCAGAAGAGACAGAGATGCAGATGGAGATGGCGATGGAGATGGAGATGGAGATGGAGATGGAGATGCAGACGAAGAAGAGCTCAGGCCCCGCATCAGTCCATGGACATGGCAACCGAACTTTATCTTTTCCAAAGCGTTCCTCGCTCTCTCGCCTTCTCTGTGTCTTCTTCCTTCTTCCTTCTTCCTTCTTCCTTCTTCCTTTCTTCTTCGTTTCTTCTTCGTTTCTTCTTCTTCTTCTTCTTCTTCTTCTTCTTCTTCTTCCTGTCTGTATGTGTGTGTGCATGTGTGATAATGTATGTGTGCCTGTGAGTATGTATGTATGGATGTATGTATGTATGCGTGCATGTGAGCGTGTGCGTATGTATGCATGTGGATGTATGTATGTGTGTGCGTGCTATGTGTGTGTGCGTATGTATGCATGCGTGCATGCATGTGTTGCCTCTTGTTTATGTATGCGTGCGTGCATGTACCAATGGTTGCATGCATGTATGTGCGCGTGTGCTTGGATGCATGCATGTGCGTGTCCGTATGTTGCATGCATGTATGTGCGCGTGCGCTTGGATGCATGCATGTATGTGCGCGTGCGCTTGGATGCATGCATGCAAGCATTTTGTATGTGTGTATATGTATGCATGCTTGCATACATGTCAAGAGGCTTGCATGCTCGTATGTGTATGTATGCATGCACACACGCATGCATGCATGTATGTATGTGTGTGTGTGCATGCTTGCTTGCATGTGCATGTATGTGTGCGTGCATCTGCATGCATGTAGGAATGCGTCTAACTGTGCATGTTATGCATGGTGTTATGCTGCTGTTGGAGTAGGTGGCCCATCAGGGATGAGATAGAGCTGTTCGAACTGAACGAGAGCTTCGGCAATCAGCTTCCGAAACATACGACCGACTTACGTTTAATATATATTGCTCGAGGAATTCTCTGCTGAGGGCCAAGGCCACTTGTGGCAGGATTCCAGTGCCCGATTCCCAGCAAGAAATCGAATCTTGATTTCTATCCCCCTTTCCAGCTCGATCATCTCTACTGCTTTTCTTCCATTACATGGTTGGCCACCCTCCAAACATTGGCACCCGCCTGCCTCATGGAGTTGATGCACCTTTACAAAAAAAAAAAAGCTTTTGTTTTGATCTCCTCCTGCATGCAGGTTGCTCTCAGTCACCTCTGATTGCTGAGTTCGATTGTGTTAGCAATCCCTCGATTCATTTTTATCCATGCATTCTTACATAGTCTGCACTTCATGTCGGATCTTATTCACTCCCAACAACTATCCCGCTCCTTGGTCGAAGCGATGGATGACTTGACGATTCTTGCAATTGCCACTTCACTTGGGCAGTCCTAATGTATGATTAGGCTACGTACTTCTAACACGTGCAAATTTTTTGTCCTATTATTATTCTAACATTGGCCCTCTATGAAGGCATCGATTCTTGAAGTCGACAACACAATCCGGTCTCTGCACTTGTTAGTGTTGACCCCACCTACACGCGCATGTATGACAGTTGCCATGTCGTTAAGAAGCCGAAAGGACATTATTGAAATACAATAGAGCTCTAGGCCAAGTTTATAGTAATTTAACTGTCACGTGATTGTTGGAAGCTCTAAAATTAGACCTCACTCATGATGGAATCCTCAGTATAATGTCTCCAAGACTTGGGAATAACACCTGCTGAATTGGAATTTACATGCAAATGCCCAAGAACTTAATTTATTTACATATTAGCAGCCAATAAATTGACACCCATCAATTGATCTTTTACATATTGATGCTTGCAGTTTGATTAATTTACGTAGCCAAATCTATGAACCATTTAATTAGTGCCCATTAAGATGAATAATTACAAAAGCAACACCCACTAAAAGTAGCAACTAATCTACGGAATATGATACACATAATGCTATAAAAGATTCTTCAAACTTGTTAATTGTGCTTGCTATTGGATCGGCCAAGTGTGAAACCCGAATCTTGAAACCAAGTAAAAAAAAAAAGGCCAAATATAATACTTATGAAAAAGTACATGACCAAGTGCAATAAGGGAAAAGACAATCAAGATTTAATGCAAGTAGTTATATATAAACCCCCAAGGTGGTAAGAAATTAGTAATATCAATTTTTGTTTCTTAATTTATTATATTTTGTTTGTTGGTCAAGACCTTTTTTATTACCTAGAAAAGATGATGCTTTAGCAGGTCTATCGAGAGCAATCTAGCCGAATTGGGTAAAAGCATGGAGGTATATTATGATCAGAATGAGTTCATGCTAATGGATGAACTATGCATGACCATTTCATGACACGATGGATATGATCATCATGCGTGGTTGTTGCACTTGGTACAAAAACATAGTTGTGTGCAAGTCCTTTGTGGTCCTTGGGAGAGTCTAAGTATGCTGGAAAAACCAATCATCAGATGCATCCATTACAAAAGACTAAGCTCATACAAGAATACGACAATAATAAAATTAAAGGAAGACAAAATATTAATTATCAAGAGACTTAGAGTACAAGAGCGCTTGAGACTAGTGTTAAACCATCATGGTTTGATACTTAATACTCATCCAAGCCTCATGTATGCTTGTCATGTCGTTTGCGATATAGTTAGTGGTTGCGATTCATATATTATCTAGTTTTAGTTATTTTAATACTTAGTAAATGAAATAAAATAAATTGGTGGTTAAAAATACCTTAGCTTTTATATGTATAGATTACAAGTTCGAACATAGAGATACTCCATTTTGTTTAGTATTCCTGATACAGTTGACATCTCGACCTAGATATCGGTATAGGTATGAGCTATTCGAAGAAAAAAAGGTACTCGTCTGTGTTTGCCCCTCAATTACATAAATCGACTAAGACTATCCAAAGGTCTTGGAGAAATAGAAGAGATGAATATATATTTCAGATTAAAGATGATACATAAGTACAATCCATGGAATTGTGGAATCATGGAGTCGTAGAATAATATTACATTCCATAGTAGTATGACTCGGAAGATAAAGTCGTACTCACACTCACACTTCACTCACAAGAGAACAAAAGTGCGCAAAGAAGAGCATTATTACACTAAGTACATACAATATTTGACATATATTACAAACCACCTCTTGGCTTTATATACATGATTTGCACCCCTTGGAACTTCCTTCAAATTGTCATCTATAAGTACAAAACCTTACAACGACTCCTTGCCATACATACTTACACCCTTTCATATTCGCGTCTGTCCTACTATTACGTACCGCTATGGATTTCTTATGTATTGATCCATCTACATACTACTACAACGACATACTACTTTCATATTTACATGTTTACGTACAAAGTACAAATCACTTCATATACTTTTACGTACAAGACAGTGTTCCACATCAAACCCATAATTGTGCAAAAGAAAAACTGTACTTTGCTTTGTATAGTTAGTCATTGTTGATGATATGCAAAATTGACAGTTCATCTGTGGCTTCCTTTTCATCCTCCACATTATCTTCATTCTCCGCGACCTTTGTTTTTTAGTAGTTTGTACAACAAGTTTCGTTACGGTTAACATATATTGTGCTAGATTACGAATATTATCTTCATGTTGACCTAACAACTCCTTGATCTCCTCTCAATACTTGAGAGCAATTCACATAAAGTTAGTTATTAGGTTTCTCTGTGCTACTTCGTAATTTGTTTTATCGAGCTTCTAAAAACCTAGTCCGCGAAGTTCTCCATTAGTTTTATCGACATGGAGTATTTGCAATTCGACTGCTTGTTCAGCCCACTCCTTGAGTGTGTTAGCCACAGGAACTTGTATCTCGTCCGTCGTTCGCTTCTTGTACTTCTTGACTATGTTCTTCAAATTGGCTTGAGCTAAGAGGTACATCTTCTTTCTATCATCTTCCACTAGTCAATCTTTTTCTTGTCAAAACTCCTTGTTAATGACGACTCTTGATTTTTCTATTGTCTCTGTTGAGGCCTTAAGTTCAAACTTGATTTGATCAAGTTTATTCTAGAATGTCTTTGCCCTGCAAAATGTTGAGTCATGGCTATATCGCACCTCCAGTATTCCGTGTCTCTTTGTAACTTTTCCGCGGCTAGCTTTTCTAGTTCTGACTTGAGGAGATTGTTTTCTTCAGTCATGCGTTCCATTCTTGCCGTCTGTCAGGTTTAGGTATGCCTCTATTTGGCTTGCTCTCTTTTCTAGTCCTTATTGAAGATGCGGATAGTATCGTGTGCTATCCATGCCATGATGTCTACATCCTCTGTATCTTCTGCATCTTTCTTAGCAAGTTCTAGTCACCACTTCAGGGATTTATTTTTTTTCCTATACTTTGATTGTTATTTTGTGGAATGACTCCGACTTGTTACAAGTCATACATTCTTCTTCTAGTTCCATTTGTAACTTTATCAATTCCGCATCCGCTCAGGCCTTGTATTTTTTAAGTTTGTCTTGCTCAAACTCGGCCAAGTTGAGAGTTACAGTTTTCTTTCGTAACGAGTCCTTAGATCGTCCGACTTGTCTCTTCCGTTTGTCGAGTTCAAGTGATGTCGTGTCCCGAGCCTCCTTTTTCTCCTTCCATTTTCACGCCCTCATCATGACATCCTTCAGTATCATAAGGAGTTGGTAGGGTATTGACATCTCCTGCCATTGACCCGTACTTGGCCCTTCTTGGCTTTTTATGTCCGTGTGACAGACTGTTATACTCCTAGGTTCTTGATTCTTATTACTGGAAGTAGTATGACCTGCTTTGGGTCTTCTTCAGGAGAGTCGTTAATTTTTATGACATTCGGGATTGCTTCTTGAGGTGATCCCCAACATTTATACAGTTTCGCGACTCCTGCATGCAAGAAGAGGGTCCTACATGCAAAGGGGAGATACTGTCACGGCTGAAGTAGTGGTACTCATGATAGATACATGTATAGGTTTCTAGAAAGTTCTAGAACTTTTTGGAACATCAGAAAGAGATATTAAATGTACATGTGTTGGCAGGGAAGTCCGAGAGATCCCAAGCACCAAAAAGAGGCGTTTATAACGGGCGAGCTCAGAAGATACGTAATCCGAGAAAGTAAGTACGAAAACTTCCTCAAGGTTAGGAAGTTATTCTTTCAACGACTTTTGGCGCGAGGGTATCCATCTCAGTTTATTAAATCGTGTTTCGATAAGATAAACTACTCCCTCCGATCCGAATTTTTGAGTCGTGGCTC
>JBBBWG010032863.1:15452-76790 GCA_037176905.1 Azolla pinnata
GAAAATTAGGGTTCAGGGTTCGGCAAATTAGGGCTTAGGGTTCGGAAATTAGGGTTTAGGGCTCGGAATATTAGGGTTTAGGGCTCGCAAATTAGTGTTTAGGGTCGGAATATTAGGGTTTAGGGTTCGCAAATTAGGATTTAGTGGTCGGCAAATTAGGGTTTAGGGCTCGGAAAATTAGGGTTTAGGGCTCGGAAAATTGGGGTTAGGGCTCGGAATATTAGGGTTTAGGGCTCGCAAATTAGGGTTTAAGGTTCGCAAATTAGGGTTTAGGGCTCGCCAAATTAGGGTTTAGGGCTCAGAAAATTAGGGTTTAGGGTTCGCAATCGCAAATTAGGGTTTAGGGCTCGGAATATTAGGGTTTAGGGCTCGCAAATTAGGGTTTAGGGTTCGCAAATTAGGGTTTAGGGTTCGGAAAATTAGGGTTTAGGGCTCGGAAATTTAGGTTTTAGGGTTCGCAAATTAGGGTTTAGGGCTCGGAAAATTAGGGTTTAGGGTTCGGAAAATTAGGGTTTAGGGCTCGGAAAATTAGGGTTTAGGGTTCGGAAATTAGGGTTTAGGGCTCGGAAAATTAGGGTTTAGGGTTCGGAAATTAGGGTTTAGGGCTCGGAAAATTAGGGTTTAGGGTTCGCCAAATTGGGGTTTTTAGGGTTTCTAGAAATGGCGACCAAGGGCATCTTTGGAGATATGGAGAAGTAGAGAGAGAGAGGGAGACAGTTCGACAGAGTATATTCCATCGCCGATTCTGGTCACCGCCATCGCCATCTCCATCGCGATCGCCATTAGCCAGGCCATCTTCACAGCAGAAGCCATAGCTGCTACATTCAAGGGCAGATCGAAGAAATCACCCCCCACGAGCAGATATTGTAGATCGGGCATTTGTATCGCCATCGTCGTCCTCGTCATCTTCATTTTGTCGAAGTCGGATCGTCATGCGATGGCGGAGCTTCATCTTCTGGCTGTTGCTGCTTTACACGAGCCGCTGCTGCGGTTCCTGGAGCTTTGCTCGCGGAGCCGGGGTCGACTCCAAGCAATGGGCGCATCAAAATGCGAAGCTCTCCGGTGTCATAATCCCTGGTTTGGCCAGTACGCGGCTGAGAGCATGGGCTTTCTTGGATTGCCCCTTCTCTCCACTCGACTTCAGGCCCCTCGATCCTGTGTGGCTTGATACGCGAAAGGTACGCGGGAGTTCGCGTTTTTCCATTCTACTGTGTATCATGCTTCATTGCACGGATTGGTACCACCCAAAGGTGTCCGATTTGATTTAGGAGATGTCAGTTTCTTGTGAGATCGAGTACTTCTAGAAGCATATGCTGGTTTCATTTTGTTGCATTTTGGTGCCAGTTCCTCGTGGCGTGGGATACCATTAGAAGTAATTTGATTATATTGTACTGGGTTTCTTGTGGCATTGGATGCTATTTTACGTAATTCTGATTAGTAGTGTGCTTGTTTTCTTGTGGCACTAGATGCTTTTCTGATTCCTTGTGCAATTTAATTGCACCACCTCAACGTCTCGTGGTATGAATTACTACTAGAAGTGTATGCTGGTTTTCTGTTTGTAGCACATTTGAGTATATTATCTCGCTTTCTTGTGGCATTGTCTGTTTATCGAGACTACTACAAGGACAGGTTTTCTCGTGGTGTCTAGATTGATGTACTAGTGAGGCATGCTGCCTGCTGTATTCTGCCTCAATGCCGTAGTCTTATTTCCTTTAGTTGACTTGTTCAATATGAATACAAAACAAAGTTGTTTTCTTTTTGCATTTGTTAAGACCTCTCCATGTAGAACTAGACCTTGTTGCATAGGTCAACTAATAGCATGTGCATGGTTCAGATTAGAACCTTATTCAAGTAGGGTATCATGATATTTTCTTGATAGGTGTAGATAGGTGGGTGATTTTCTTGATGTTCATACTTGAAAGTTATGTCAATTTAGATCTTGCATATTTCTGTCCTCATTTTCTAGGGATAAGTTATTTTTTTGCTTTTCTCAACTTGATAATTTGAAGCTATATCATTGCTGACCTTGCATTTTACTGGTTTGATACTCCACAAACTATGTTTTTTTCTTGCTTTTCTTGGCTTGATACTGGAAAGTTATCTCGATTCAGATCTCACATCGTTTTGGCTTGATACTCTAGAAAATATGTTATGGCTGCATTTCTTAGCACGATACTCAATATTTATGTTAATTCAGATCTTCCAAATTTCTGGTTTGATACTCCAGATAGTATGCTGTTCTTGCATGTCTCAGCAAAATGCTCAAAATTTATGTCAATTCAGATCTTTTCAAATTTCTGGCTTGATACTCTAGAAAGAATGCCGTTCTTGCATTTCTCAGCAAGATACTCCAAATTTATGTCAATTCGGATCTTTCAAATTTCTGACTTGATACTTTAGATAGAATGCTCTTCTCGCATTTTTCAGCAGGATACTCAAATTTACGTCAATTCAGGTCTTGCAAATTTGTGGCTAGGTACTCTAGGAAGAATGCTATTCTTGTATTTCTCAGCAAGATACTACAAATTTATATCAATTCAGATCTTGCAACTTTCTGGCTTGATATTCTAAAAAGCACACTACCTGCTTGCGTTCTTAGCTCGATACTTGAAAGCTGTGTCAGTTCTGAACTTGATTTTTGTGTGTGCATCAACTATTAGAATGGAGACTTATAGATTCTACAGACTTCAAATTTAATACTTTTGTCGAGTTTACTTTTATAAGCCTTTTAAGGATCCATCAATTTACAGCTTAAAAAATGCATGAGTTCTGCCACATACTCATCCCCTTCAGCCTCAGATGGCAACTTTGTTAAAAAGGAAGTAAGATTGATAAAACAATGTTGTCTCTTTTCTGGGAAAATCTCTATCCAAGGTCTCGGAAATACTTACAAGGCAAGTAGGTTTCATAAAATCTGGGAATAGGGTGCATCTCTATTTAGATAATTCAACAATACAAGATTGTGGCAAATTTTATGCCGAGTATCCCTATGCTTTGGCTAGCAAAATAGGTCAAAAACAATTACCAGAATGATTCAATATAGAAGGCTTACAATGTAGGCATATACTATTTTATCTTTTCTAAAACTTTAGCTTATGTTTTGGTAGATAGCTCTGTCATAATGTTGCTTGAGTATGTCACAAAATGCTAATATTTAATATCTTTTACAACACCTACACTACAATAACACATAATCATAGACACATTTCTGCAAGCTGTGCAAATGAGATGTTCCTCTCTCTTATTTCAGGTAATATCTGTTCCCAATTGCTGGCTCAAGTGCATGTTATTGGAGCCTCACAATCAAACAGATCATCCTGAATGCAAATCTCGTCCTGACTCTGGTCTTGCTGCTATTACAGAGCTTGATCCAGGCTATATCACAGGTTGATTTTCCACCATTTCTCTATACTAAGAATAAATGTCTCTGTGAGAACGTTGGGGCAAAAAGTAGTGATGAACTTTCTGTTTCAGGCCCTTTGTCATCAGTATGGAGAGAATGGGTTAACTGGTGTGTTGAGTTTGGCATCGAAGCTGATGCAATAATCGCTGCACCCTATGATTGGAGACTGTCTGGAGCAATGCTTGAAGAGAGGGATCTTTATTTTTACAGACTGAAGTAAGCCCCAAAAATCTATTTGAATATTTTTTGTAGACCCATTAACGGTTATATTGCATGATATTGTAGGCACTACTTATTTCTACTCATTAAAGTTTACCTAAAAAACAAAAAATGTGCTTTGGATATTATTAGCACACTTTTCATCATTTTATTTAACCTCTTTAAGAGGTATTATGAGTTATATTGAGTGGTATTGTTTGCTGTTTAGGACTAACACTGCTATCTTTTTCCGAGATATTCTAGTCCACTTATTTTATTATATCTGAGTAGCCCAGGTCTTGTGACTGATAATGGGGATATCAAGTATTAGGAAATGAGAAGATTGGGAAGTATAGAACTAGAGTTTGCTTTTAGGAACTTGAGGAGAATCTTCAATTCTGCCATAGGACACATCTACTAGGATGTAACAGTTTATGAAATGGTGATATATTGATCCGGGACTTTGATCTTGATCTGTAGCCTTATACTGAGAAAACTTGAATATGTTTTATTGGAGAAATTGTTGTGATATGTAAAAGGTAAATCTTTTTTTTTTTTATGGCCACAGATATACTGCATGCAAAATTTCTTCCTTTGAGTGTGTTCTCTTTCTTCATATTCTCTTTACATTGATCGCAGGCAAACATTTGAATTAGCATTAAAACGTCGAGGGGGTCCATCTCTTGTATTTGCTCACTCACTGGGGAATAATGTTTTTCGTTACTTCTTGGAATGGTTGAAGCTCGAGGTTGCACCCAAAAAGTATCAACAATGGCTTGATGATCATATACATACGTATTTTGCTGTTGGTTAGTATTTCTTCTTATGAGTGTTAACGGATTGTCATGGTTAAAGGGATAAAGAAATTCTTGTCAAGTCTGAGGATGCTTCTCCTCTCCTTGTTCATTTTGGGTACCTAGGTGCACCGTTTCTAGGAGCTGTGGAATCCATCAAAGCAACTTTATCTGGTCTAACATTTGGGCTGCCCATTTCGGAGGTGACATGCCATTTAGGAATTCTGAGTAATAATCTTCTTATATATGTCTGATATAGTTTCCATTTCACTATTCTTCTCTTTGATGCTAGGTTTTTCCCAAAACATGATAAACTTTATATTAAGAAACCATAAATTTACATGGAAAATTCTATAGCACGATGACCTGACGGATGAGAATATACAATCTGAATCTGTATTCCCATCACCAGCCTAGTACCAGCCTTACTGTTCATGTTATTTAGCTAGCTTCAATACGCATAGTTGGTTGTGTTCACTTTACTTAGACATATGGCTTTCATATTAAGGAATGTGGCTTTTGCATGCTCCAAAATTTTTATATCCATTGTATTTCGAATAATTTTCTTATGCCTATAATTTATATATCTGCATCTGCAGAGTTTACCTTTTTAGTTCTATTTCGTTATTGAAATACTTTTGACCAACTTCCATAAACAGAGAAATTTCGTCAATTTAATATGAAAATTCTGGGAACAGCCCTAATTTGTCTGAAATTATCCTTCATACATCTAGATGGCTCTGTCATAGATGTGCCCAGGCCTTAATTTGTCTTTAAGAATCTGTAACAATCAAACAAACAAAACATTCAATGATGAGGAAATTGGAAATTTACTAAGGAAAAGGCATTCCTAGAGGAAGCAAAGGATGATTAATGACTATTGGAGACATTGGAAGAAATGTTGTAACGCAAACAAGCTACATTCTTGTTCGCTGCTACTTCAAGAACGTTATTTCTCAGCAACTCAACTTGTATTAAGATTTCTCTGTTGCTGCATGTCTCAGGATATAATAATGAAAGGTCACTCCTTCAGTGTCATTGAGAAAGATCAGTGCTGGATACTGATTGACTCCCAACACGTTAGATCTGGACTATTAGAAAAAAATCATGCTTCATTTGGATCACCAGTCCTTTTATACAGTTGAGGCATCCAATGTCATCATCCACCCCTTTTACATCGCATAATTGACTGTTAAGCATTAGATGCTCTTCCCTACTATTAAATCCCAAAATATTACCATTAGTAATTTTTTCTCTTACCTTTTACAAGTTACAAACATTTCGATGATCTTATCTTTCCTCCAAAGTAATATTACTCATCCTGCAAATGAACTACCTTTGTAGCCATTTTATGAGGTAATGATGTACTAAATATCTCTTTATGATCTTGAAAAGATATCAGTTTTCATCAAGAAAGGATCTTCTCCTAGTCTACGTCACACTGGATAGCTCCGTATGCTGATTTAAACAATCCGTTTTCTTGAGAGATAGAATTAGGGCCATGTTGACAAGCAGATAGCTGGTTGAATCTAGTGAATGGCTAAAAATCAGGGATGTTACATATTAATTACCATCATATATGTCTATAAATTGCATTATCTCATCTCATATGTGTATATATGCTCTCGTGGAATACAAATCACAATATCAGCTTACTTTTATCATTGTCTTTTGCTATTAGTAGTGACAAGATGGGCATGAGAAAAATTAGAGTTTATTTTATTACAGGGAACAGCACGTCTATTGTGCAACTCCTTCAGTTCCACAGTTTGGATGCTCCCGTTTTCACATCATTGTATTGCTAGAAAAAAGAACCTTAAAAGGTCTGGGGGAAAATATGATTCAGATGATTCAGCTTTTGTGTGTGACGAGGAGGAATATTCTACTTCTTCATCTGGGTGGCCTGTCGATAGTCTGAAAGTTGAAGTTCCTGAAAATCTGGGTGAGTGTTCAGTTAAAGTATTTCAGCACTACTCAGTAATCAGATACTCCATGCTCCTGATTCATTTTTTCTGCAATATCACGAGTGATGGTTTCAAATGAGATTCTAACGATGTTGTTTCTCCCATCAATGTCTATGGGGAGATTCCAACATCCTCAAAAATGGCACTCTTCTTTTGGAGCCCCCTATAAATATGGATTTCTGTCCAACAACCCAATGGTCCTTTTCTGCTCGTGAGGTCGTAGATGGTACTTTCTTTCGTGCTATTGGTGATCATGATGCGAATAGTAAACAAGCTCATTATCAATTGGAGAAGTACGTTTCTTTTTCAAATAATTTCTTAGTTCTTCCTATTTTAAATGAAAAAATCCATGTTTTATGTGGGGTTTCTGCTAAGTATAGTAGTGATAGTGTGAAATCATCCCTTCTCTTGAAGATGAGCAATCCTACTGTTGGAAAAATGTAGTTTGCTAAATAGTTCATCTTATTGTTGACTTCCAACAAAATGCAAACTCTGGGAATCCATATAACCTGAATAGACAGATATCTCCACCTGACGATATGCCGTTCCATGATTAATGTTAGAACTATGGTTGAGGAATCTACATTACCTGAATCCTCGAAGGTGCCACAAAAGACAGGAGTAGTAATGGGGATCTCGTAACTTGACAGTACGCTTTGGTACCTAGAAACACTCATTTTACCTATAATGGTATATTTCTTGTGAGTAGCTTCAGTGGGAGGGTAAAAAAACTGAAAAAGAGCAACGAAACAGTAACAGTGATTTATTTTCAGTTGCAGACCATATATGGGGAGTATAACAGCAGTAGGCTAGCTGCTAGATCTGAGAATGATACTCTTGTGGAATGTGATGACCACCTGGTCTTTCCTCATGGACACCATGATTTCAGGTGCTAACTTGGACACGGTTTTCTGCAGTTTATGGTGCATCTGGAAGGGCATTTGCCTATAAAGTACTTGCTGCTGAGTTATAGGCCATGTTAGGATTATTTGCCATTATTTGTTGTGAGTGTTGTCATACATTGTGACATTGATCTTGTCTACAGTGGTTTGTTACACATCGCACCTCAGCAAGATCAGACACCTAGGAATCAGCAATGGAAATTGAAAATATTACTTCTTTGGACTTATGTTTATCTATCTATTCATCTATAGGTAAACATCTACCCACAAATTTTTTAACAATTGTCATTCTATCAATTTCTGAAAAGGTATATTTCTAAAATTTCGTCACATAGATAGTCTATAATCCAGTTTTCAGTAGCGTGAGAAATTTGGAGCTGTAACTAAGGTCTTGATTGTAAGACACTAAATTAGTTGCAGCATCTTCTATATGCATACAGAAACGCAATCAGATAAGGAAGACGTTTTGCAGCTTGTTGAAGACTGATTAGTTACTCGTAGAATAGGAGAGCATCCTCTACTACTTTCGAGCTATAATTGTAAAAACAAATGTGCTTATCTTCTGGTTTGTCCTCTTCTTCAAAGTCATTTACTATTATTATTGGAGACGCAAGGTTATTTCTATGGTCTTGCTGAGGATTTGATTGTGTTTGCTTGTTAGTATGAGCATGCAAACTTCTCTGGTAGATATTTGATTTTGGATAAGCTAGCATATGATGGTCTTAAAAATCATCAAAGTAAAACATAATTTTGCAGGATAAGACTGCATGGGTGAGACCATATTCCTGGTCAAGGACATTATGGCCTCGGATATGGTATAAGGAATTAAGTTCTGACTTATTTACTTCCGTTTTTCTTTCAGGTACCTTCTCAATGATCCAGTTTTGAATCCTTTGACACCATGGGAACGCCCTGACCTTAGGAGCATATTTTGCATATATGGAATTGATATGAGAACAGAGGTTGTATTTCTTAGTGTTTCGGATATCCTGCCTTGCTTACAGGGGAGTGTATGAGCCCTAGCTAACATGTGTGTGTAGGGCGGGTGCTATTGGTGTGACCCCATTGTGCATTCTGTTGATTTGTGAAATACCGGGGAAAACTGAAATATTAGACCCCCTAAACGTCTGTTCTCGTAAATTTACCACTTTGTATGTTGCACAGTATTGGGTTAGTAATCTGTTTATTTGGATCAATCATATGGACGTTTTGGATTGTGTATATATGGGAATGGTAGTGGCCAGCGATGACCAACTTCGTGTGTTCATTTCAAAAAAAGATTTATGTTTATTGTTGGCTTTAGAGGGGAATAAAGCATTCAAAGAATGCAGAAAGAAAATATAAGGAGAATAAAGGTTAGAAAATTATCGAGTCTACAATTATTTTCTTGGGAGCAATCGACAAGGGAAAAGCAGGAAATCCAGGACAAGTGGAATCATAAAAATGAACTTCAACATTAGGGTAACTGTAAGGGAAATGTTGGAAATCAAATGCCTAAAATGATGTGAAAGTTGTAGAGAATGTATTGACAGGGAGATTAATAATCATTTAGTGTCTACGGTTTTGTTTTCTAATCTCACGGCATGTTTTGAACTTAGTGAACTGTTTGAATGCCACAGGTTGGATATCAGTATGCCCTAAGTGGTAAACCATACCCAGACAGTTGGATTCTTACAGATGTAATTTATGAGAATGAGGGAGGAGTTCTCCAATCAAGGTTAGGAAAGGATCTCACATCCCTTTTAATAAGTTAGCTAGAGGTTGGTACAGCTGGTAGAACTGTTGATCAATTGATCGTACATAACCATATGTAAGATCGGTAAATTTCAAGTTACTGCAATGACCCTAAAAGCAGTACTTCACATGTGGTGGCATGAGGCTCCAACTGGGATTTCAAATAGATGGTCTCTTTTCATAAAGATCACATATGCAATATATATTACTCATCTTAAAGTTCTGCATAATCCTATTTTTTTATGATAACTGCATTTCAAGTGTCATACAGACGCATGAGCTCATAGTTGAGTGAATGGTTTGCCAGATCTGGAATGCCAGTATCAGGAAATCCAAGTGGTAGTGGTGGAGATGGGACGGTATAATCCTTGCTCTCTCTCTTTAATTTATTGCATGAGCGTAAGAAAGCAAACTGGATGGTTTTCAGCAAAACAGAAATTATTTGATCAACTTCTTGTTATGTTGTTCAAATCACCTTTTTTGGGACAAGTGAAATTCCGTTGCATTAACTAGCTTCAGGCAGAGGAGACATCTCAAATTTAGCTTTTAATTCGTTTATAGAACATCTCTCATATTTGTGACTTGAGGGTTCTTATGATCAATGCTTCTGTATCTGTTACTATTTGCCTATATTGTTTCACCATTGTCTGTGTTTGTAACTATGATATCTTATTATATTATGTTGGATTTTTTTGGGCATAATTGTTTTTTTTTGCTGGATTGGTGTATGTGTTTCTTCCTGTGACTATTCTTTCCATTTTTCTTATTCGTACTTTGTTTTTGTTCTAAAGGTACCATATCATTCCCTTTCTTGGTGCAAAACCTGGCTTGGGCATTCTGTCAACATTACACGAACTCCACAAGTAGGTGCCAAAACTTAAACTTATATTTAGATTATATTTGCATGGATATGGGATAGTAATTTCCGGTCTCTTTGGTTGGTTTCTTGTTAACTAATACAAAATTTTGGAATCGACTTCAATGAAACAGCTGGCATTTTATCCTTAGGTAGTAAGACATCGTATAAAAGTAAATTAAATGGAAGATCCAATTAGCTGATATAGTACTGATACTTTGGAAATTCCTGGGTAAACATCAGTGCCTATGAAAAATCGTATTATGTATACTGACCAGAATTTGGGTGGAAATAAGTCCTGCTTGCTGGATTCATCTGGTTTGCTCTTGTTACATGTATCATGATATTGGTGCAGTCTGATTCAATCTACTTGACACAGTATATTTGTGTGGCTGTAGCATGCGTACAGTATATCTGATGTGCAAGTATCTTATAATTCGGAACATCAGTATGGCAAAGATATCATCCCCAACATGACACGCGATAACAATGTGAAATATATGACGTTCTACGAAGATGGTGAAAGTATACCTGGAAAGCGTACTGCGGTATGGGAGATAGATAAAAGTGCGTTTCTTTGGTGTTTATTTCGACTGACAATGAAAGATGAAGTAAAAATTCTCGAGAGATGTGACAAATGAGTCTTATCATGCAGTTGATCACAGAAATATAGTGAGGTTTCCTGTTCTTCTTCGTGAGCTATGGTTAGAGACATCGCATGGATATCATCCTGAAGCGAAACGGGATTTCGTCTCCAAAGGTTAGTCACTCCTGAGATGTTAATAACTGGTTTGATGTAAGAGAAAAAGAGTAGAATAGGAAGCTATGATGTGTAAAGAGAGTAGAATAGGAGGCTATGAAAAACAAATCCTAAGTAGCACCATGACCAGAAGCATTAAACACCAAGGAAAGCGGATGATGAATCGAGTAGCAACCATAATAAACAAAGCGATTCACTACAAGGTGGGATACTGAATCACAAGAAATTATAGCCCAAAAGAAATCCACCACAAGTGCTGATTCTGGATTACTAAACTAGGGAAGTTTAGCATGGTACCATCTTATACATGAGGCTGAGAATCCAAATTAAGCTCTTATACGTGAGGCTGAGAATCCAAATTAAGCTGTTAAGCTGTTTTCTAAAACAGTGAAACGTGAGCCTATTCGAGATGAAGATTGCTTTTGGGATTATTCGAAGGCGCGGTGTGGCATGCCAGACAGATGTGAATATAGGTTGGTGTTTTTTCTTACTGGTTCCAGCTTTTGATAGTTTCATCTGTGGTTACAATCTATCTATCTATATCTATATCTATATCTATTTATACCTACCTATCTATCGATGTATATGTATATCCATCGATCGATCTATATGTGTATATATGTCTGATATGCACACAAGTTTTATATATACAGACCTATGTGTGTAACTGCTTCCAGCTTTTGATTGTTTCATCTGTGTTTACAAGCTATCTATCTACCTACCTACCTATCTATCTATCTATATGTATATACATGTCTATGATATGCACACAAAAGTTTTATATGTATACATGCCTATGTGTATACACACACACACTATGCCCAAAAATGTTACAGGTATGTGTTTGGTGATGTGCATCTGGGCCAGAGCTGCCGTCTCCGAGCTTCCTCAGAGAATCTATTCCAGCACTATCTCTGAGTGTTCATACTTTGCCATCATGAATTGTGCGATCCGAGTATTTTTGTTTTCCTTTTCTTCTTCTGCTTCTTCTCCTTTTGTATCAGTATTCTCCGAGCGCTATCCGATTCTTTGTATGTTCTCACACCATTTGGGACATCGATAATCTCCTCGAATATTTCGACAATCAAACGAGGTTTGATCCTGCGAGTACATTTATTGGGTTTGACTGTGCAATTGCAGCAGCCAGCTCACTAACCCCAGAGAGAAAATATACTCATCTTGTACAGTGATTTTACAATCCTCGGTCCACTAGTGTGTGATTGTTCCCCCCCCCCCCTTCCCCCCCTCTGCCAATGGCTATGTATGAATTGAAGTTATTGTATTTGTGCATGGATTGTTATTTGACAACTTTTGACATAATTGATTATTCCAGCATTGTATGGAAACATAAGTGTATACATAACTTGCTCTGAAACCCAATGATTCAGAACTTCTTGTGAGCGGACAATGGCACAAATGATGTCCATGAAAGGCTTTGAACTGTTGATGAGAATGACAAAACTGGTTTCCATAAAAGGCTTACAATTGATGAGAATGGCAAGCGTGGTATTTATATAAGGCTTGGCTATTGATGAGGAGAGAATGCTAGCATGGCATATCTACAATGCAGAAAAAGGAAAACAAACAGCATGACATTTGCTACATTGTGAGCAAGATAATGTGAAATGTGGATCAATAGAAAACATGTGATGTGTGGCATTGTCGGGATAAGATGTTAAAAGAATGTTTGAGGTTATCCCCAGAAAAGTTATGTAGTTCTTAAGACCTTAATGCATATTGATTCACGGTATAGGGGAGCCACTTTCACTTAGGGTGGATATCAAGAGCATACAAATAGTTGGCTCCAAATGTTGTAATGGACATTGCCTAGCCTGAAGTTAAAACATGGTCAGCCATCCATTCTAACTGATTAATTCATTTAAAAGCTAGTGATAGCGAGTTAGCAATGCAAAGATCCTGCGGTTTTGCTTTATCGAGCAACTACATCTTTGGCGAGGTTCCTTTGGAGAGGTTTGAATTTTTTAATCAATGGCAGAACTACAAAAGGAAAAGCCATCTAAACGAAAATATCGATTACCATTTCAATAATTGCCAAAAGTCAGTGTGAATGTAGACAGCACAACAATTTTTGGTAAATGATATGCGTGTACAATGATGAACAGAACACCAAGGAAAACTTCACATTGAACAAGGGAGAGATCTAGACCTCAGCCGTGATTGACATTGAGCTCCCACAACAATGGTATATTCCGACCATGGTCGAAGCGTGTTCATAGAGTTGTGGTCGATGAGAAACTATGATATACTGGGCTTGAGTTTGTTTCTGTCACAAACAAGAGATAAACCCTTTACAGTAATTTATCCCAAAAAGATGAGAACGTACAAACTTAAATTATGGTATAATATATTTATGAGTAAAGTAACATTACGTAATTATAACACAAATTATGGAAGGGTTAGCAATAATCGAGAATAAAATGCCAGCAACGGACTATAGAGAATTATCCACAGTTGCATTTGCCCAACTGAGGGATTGATCAAGCGCAAGATGAGATCAGAGATTAAACTACTCTGATGTCATTTTGGGTCGATATAAGTCTTAGACAGAAAATTACTAGGCTTACCACTAGGGGATAGTAAATTACAAGGAATATGGATTTTAAACCGGAAGTCTCAGAATCAAGTCCCCACCTTGATATAATTGGCGACAAGTTGAGCAGTCTTGGTGTCCAAAGCAGCATCAATCTCATCAAAGAAGTAAAATGGTGAAGGGAACTGAAGCTGCAAGCTGAAAGACAGAGCAAGAGCTGCCAAGGACTGTTGTCCTCCAGATAACGAGTTAAAACTGCACCATTTATACAAACCTGGACGCACTGTTTACAAGAGATAATCCTTTAAATCACAGAATTGGTATTTTTATCTAGTGCGGGTAGGAAATAGATGATACGTACATAATACCTCCTAAAAGTAATCAGATCCTATGAAGCATTAAGGAAAAATGCCACTTGTAATTACCTTGGAAATTCACGCCTTCAGTGAAAAGAAGCATTTTCTCTTGAGTAAATGATAGATACGCATCCCCGTGCTTTGTGAGTTCACCATAAATACGTGCAAGATCAACATTTACCTAATATAGAACCGAATAATCTGATAAATTTACTAGCTAGAGAGTAACATGAACATAACCATGCATTTCGAAACAGTGGAGACCTTTCTGACTGACTCCCGAAAGATTTCAAATCTTTCATTTTCATATGATTCCTTTCTTAATTTCATGGAGTTCAAGTATTCCTCCATTTCATCAAGTTTCTTCAAAAGGTGGGACTCTTCCTTTTTGCAGTCAAGGTCCTCATCCAGCGTTCTTGGATCAATTGACCTGCAAAGATTAATATTCCACATTGAATTAACTAATTGAATCTGAGTAACTGAAAACATAAGTGAACTGTATGTAGAATATGGCATTTAACCTATAAAGTTGATTTAGGCGCAATTCTTCTTCAGCAAGAGCAACACCTTCTACATCTTCATCGTCCCCATCAAACGCATTTACGGTAGAGGCAGATTCCAAATCCTGGTTAATCTTTTTTGTTTGATTTTCCTTAAAGTTCAAGTGTAACTCATTGATAATTCTGTCAAGCCTATCTCTCATCCCTGATATTTTCTCCAATATGTCCTCAAGCTGTTTCTGGATCTTGACCTGGAAATGCAAGTTAATTCTTTCTTCAAGCAGAAATAAGACAAGTCAAAGATGCCTCATTGTATGTCAAATACAAACTTCTTTTTTATGTAAACTTTTTATTTCTGTCTTATGTTTGATTGCTTCCTCTCTATGTTGTAGTATTTTCTGAGAAATAGTCTCGATTTCAGCTGTCCTGCAGATATCAAATGTGATTTCGTTACTATAATTACCATGGAAAACCCAACCTGATTAGAGAGATAATTGTTATTCAGATTAAGAGACCACACATTTCATTTCTTTGCATTTGTTTTTGCTCCAGTTCCACTTTTAAGTTTGAATGTCTTATTTCTAGGTCTGCTACAGCTGATTTCTTGCCAGCAAGCTCCACAGATAAACTTTGTTCTCTTTCCATTTTATGTGACAAATTGTTCATGGTGTACTGAATCCGTTGCATTTCCAACTCACAATTCTTAATTTGTACATCCAAAATTTCAACAGACCTTCTCCATTCTTGAACCTCATGCAGTATACTATGATTTCTGGAGTTTTCAAGATCTGTCATCACACCAATAAGATGTGCTTCCTCATCACGATATTTTTTTGCTTTTGCATCTATGATAGATTGCATCTCCTTCTTCTCTTTTAACCGTGAGCTCAATAAACTTAAGAGAACATTTTTGCTTGCTTCTTCGTGCTTCCACACCTGTTTTTGTAGCTCCCTTTCTTTTGCTCTTAATGTATCCATCTTAATCTCATAGTTTACAATTTCTTCTTTGTGCACTTTCCACCTATCCAGGACAAGTTTCAACTCATTTTCATGGTTGAGTGTAGAAAACAAGTTGGGATTTTTGCAACCTTGTAATGAGCAGATATGTTTCTCGTTCTTAATTGCAGCAATGACCTCTCCGTCCTGAAATTATGCCTTCAACAGAATCATTAGTAGTCCCTTTTTCTTGAGCCAAATAGAGTATGGAAATGTGATGTTATAACGTACATGTTTAAAAATATCCCCCTTAATGGTCACAATATTCTTTTGCTGGAAGCCATCAGTTTTCTTTCTAAAATATGAAATTGCTGCATCCCGATCCTTTAAAATAATCCAATTTTTAGTGTACTTCCAGAAAATTGGTTTATAGACATCTGCACACTGAAGGTATTTCATCACTGATTGCTCCTGCCTAAGCTCCGACAAATCACAACTCTGTTTATACAACCCACGTGACTCGGAGAGAATTTCACAGGTTACAACACCAATCCGTTCAGACTGAAAGTGATGGATTACTTCATCTGCAGTTTGGCGATCCTCAGTTACAAACCTGGATCATTGATGAAAACAAACAGTATTAATTTGATCTTGCAGTAACTAATGAAAAACTGTGTAATGCTATTTATCTCATCTAATATGGAGACACTATACTTGTCATATAGGGATCATAAGATGAACGACCATATCTTACAGTAATGGAATTGAGATAATCCATAGTATGGAAAGTATTAGTTAACTTCCAATTCTCAGAGACAGATAGACGAAAAGAGAAGACTCACGTCATTGATGTATTCATCAAATGACTCATGATAGAATTAGCTGCCTGTATCATGTTGTCCTCCACCTTTGCAAGATCGATCAAACGACCATGAAATTTCTCTTTCAGCTTTAATCGGAGAACTTCCAAAGCTTTATCTACTCTGGAGATCTTGCTGAATCTGTTCTGGGAGCTTTCGATTTCCTTCCTCAATTTATAGACTTCCAGCTAAAACAATAACTTTAAAACTATAAGTAATATCATATACCAGGTATCTACTTCATGAAAGGTTTATGAATTTAAGTGTACCTCATCCCTTTTCAATAACTCTTTGAGATTAAGAATTTTGGTGGAAACCTTGGAGGATTCAGAAATCTCTGCTTGCAACTTCTCCTGAAGAGCTGCAGTATCCTCTTCTTGTTTCTTCTTTTCTTCAACCATTTTGGTAAAGCGTTTTTCCAACAAGTATATCTGAGGAAGAAAAGAGTGGGAATTTTTAAAAACCTTTGAATTCATGGATAGGTTCCAGAATAATAAGTTCTGAATTGAAAAAACTTTAGGAGAGTACAAGGTGATTGTGAAAATTATGTGTAATATAGCATGATACAGATTAATGCCGTAATGTTTAGCGGAAACATAAGAAAAAAAATTATTTGAGTGATAAAAGTAAGCCAAGCATGGAAACCAAAAACTCATAAGATGCGAACTGCAATCCAAATAGTCATCAAGATGTTTGATATGATGATAAAAAAAGAAAAAGGGAAAAGAAGTATTTGAGATATAAAAACAGACAGGAAACAAGAATAAATTCCTAGAGAAAACCCAGCTCTTGGACTTACTCTCTTTACAATTGCAATGAGGATTGAATAATTAAGCATTCAAGACATATTCCAAGGTCAATGCGTACAGCGAAGCTAACAAAGAGAGGACTTAAAACAGAGGGCAACAAGGCATCACATATCATATACAGTATTTCTTGTAAGAAAATTCAGTAATTAAATTATTTGATAGGAAACAGTGGTTCTATCAAGTTGACTTACATGATATAACAGGTCACAGGAGTCATCAGATCAAATCAGCTAAGAAAACCAAATCACTGAATAGGTAGTCCACAGTAACGATTCAAAACAATACCTTATTTATGAGATATAACCATACCTCATCTTTCACTTTTGATGCTGTGATGGCTTCACTTTGTATCTCTTTTCGGATGTCAGACAGAGTTCCCTTACAATGTGTCCAAGAGTAGCTCAGTAATTAGCATAACCCTTAGAACCTCAAGAGATTCATGCCGTTCCTAAAGCTTACATGAATTTTTGAGATTTTCTCAGACAGTTCATCCTCGGCATCTTCCATAGCAGATACCAAATGACCGTCACACCGGATAGCTCCATCAATACCTTGGCTGCACAATCTTGGTTTATTTTTTGCTAGCTCTTCTCTTTGTTGTTCCAATGTTTCCTTTTCCTCCTTGATTCTTTCAAGAACTTTGGGTAAGGATGCGACTTCGTTTTCAATTGCAAGCCGCTTCTGATGGATAACCAAATATTCATTTTCTCCCATTTCAGCATCTTTCTTTGCAGCAGCGAGATGTACCTGTAAACTCTTTCATCTAATTTATCACTAATATTCTCTAACATGACAAATGAGTTCGTAGAAGGACAATACAACATCAATTTAGAGACAAACACCAAGAAAATCTATCAATAATGTTATCGAACTAAACAACAGACTATCAATGTAAATACTGTGAAAAGGAAATACTGCTATTATATAGAGAGAATTGTGAAAAAACAAACCTTCAGTTTTAGTTCTTCACTCCGTACTTTAGCAATATGTTTCTCAATAGCTTCTACCCCCTTTTGTCTTTGTACCAACAGATAATTTAAATCAGTAATCTGTGAATCTGCTGTTCTCAGCAGATCTTGTAAAATCTATCATGTAATCAAGGGCAACAATGATTACCCCAAACATAGGACCTAAATTTTATATTACATTCAGGATACATGCTCTTTTTCCTTGATATCAGAGTGTTCTGCCAATGCAATGTCTTTTTGAGATACATTCTGTTGCAGCTTATATCGTAAGGACTTCTCTACGGATCTCAGATAAGAAACCTTCTTCAGCTGGAAGTTATGCCATTTCGTATTAAAACTGCAATAGATGAAAATATTCATGAACTAGATCTGATTTGATTTTTCACAAAGAAGAAAGTTTGGACTGAACCCTACTTGGTTGTTAACTGCAGTATAAAAACCACCAAGTTATAAGAATATAAGCGGTAATGAAAGGCTATATGTTGTTTTTAAACTTCTCAACATCAATGAAAATTAAGTTTAATAAAGGTTTGGTAGCTTTGCCAAAAACAATCTGCTTTAGTAGATCAACATAAGATGCTAGTTTCAAAATTATAATAGATTCTGTAATGGGAGATATCAATATTGAGAGGTTGTTTGCGTTCCTTTCCCAGGTATTGACTTCAGGATGATCATTTTATAAATAATTCCACTCAAAATAACAATAGCAATTATAGAACAATGATTCAACTAAGATAAAATAACTGCAAAATATCCTTCATTCACCTCTGCCATTTCTCAACTTCAGGTTGAAGCACCTCTATCTTTGACTGCACCTCAGCCAGTTTTTTCTGCAGAAAATTGTTCTCGTTGAACTTCTCAGAGATCTCTGTATCTGTTTCTCCAATCATTTCCTTGAAGTGTTCAGATCCAAAAATCACTTCCAGATACTGGAAATACAAGTGATTGAGCTGTATTAAAGCCAGAAACAGTTGACATCCTGGAATATTCAAAACCAGTTTTAAAATTTTCCGCATCTATATTAGGAATTCACCTCACACAATTCAGATGGCTGCTTTGCTTTCACAGCATGTCTACTTTGCCTAATTATAAACCTGTTGTAAACAGTTAGGCATAAAATCTATCCAACAGGAATTCGAAGCTTAAGAAAATTCCAATGCTATCTATATGGTTTCTTATACCTTTCTGTGATATGTGCAGAAATGCCAAATTTAGATAGCTCATCTTTGAGCTCTGAGAAAGAGAGTTGTCTGCCCAAAACAAAATGGTAAGAGAAAATTCAATCAGCCAAGAGATTATATAAGGCAGAGTAAATTTTGAAGATTTTAGAATTGTTTACTTTCGATTATTCACCTCTTTCTCCCCTCTGTGTTTAAGAAATAATTGCTGATCGTTGATCCACTAATAACTCTTGACACTCGAAAAGGATGGCCGCCAATTACTTGCAATGTCACTGTAACCTTATGAAAAATCCTCAAATTTACTTTGCATTCGATTTAAGTTTTTCTCATCTAGCATGATACTACTACAGATGCAATGAGAAAGAAATTCAGACTGATGCAATCACAAAAAAAATACGATCAAAGTTTAAGTTCTGCCAAATTTTTTTTCGGCGTAAAACTGTGAAAAAAGTTAACCTTGAATTCTTTCCTTAGAAAATATGTCTTTCACGCAGTTCCTATGTCATTAACTGCCATCCTAATTTGAGAAAATTGTATAGAACTATGCAAAAACTATGTTATCTTCCAAGCATTCACAAAAAGCTTTCATTTATATACATTGATCATGGATCGAGTTTGCAGTATGAATGATTGTTTGAAGAGATGGAATCTATATTCTTAAAGAAGGTATTGTTAATTTTATACATCCTAATGTTACACCCTACAAATGTTTCTGATGCAAGTATATGGCTGGGTTTACACCAAATTATCCATTAACCTATGCAGAAGGCTAAAGAGATGTAAGGGCTACTGATAGTTTAGTACTGATTAATAGCCAGTTACTGTTGGGTTCCTGTATGAAAAAACTATTGAATTTACATAATAATCAAGCAGAGAGAGAGAGAGAGGGAGTAGTACCTTGGCTCCATAGTGCTGCTTACTGTCCCTCGTTTCTTCATTCAAAAGGTTGAATAAAGACTTGGCTCTCAGGTTTCTAGCTGAACCTCCGAGGACAAAGCCCAGGGCTTCCCCAATGATCTGAAATTATTAAGGGTGAGAAAATGGTTCTGATTAGTTCCTCTAAAGGAAATTAGATTAATCTACTAACAGCGGAATGAAAGAAAGAACACAAAATCGTGCACTTGTGTTTCAGTGAAATTAGAAATTAGGCAGAAAACCTGCACCGTTCATATTGTTTCTTCATGAAACAAGATGAAAGCTGCAAAAGAGAGAATGAATAGATGAAAAGCATCTCAATATCAACTTGAAATCAGAAAATTCTGCTTTCTTTTAAGTAATTATGATGGAAGGATATAGCATTGTGTTAGATTAGTGGGAAAGTAATGATTTTTTGGTGAGACAAAATTGGCAGAAAAATGAGTTCTGTTGAAATAAAACTGGTATTTCGAAAAGGAAACGGTTTGATCAAATAGAGTCATAGAAAAATGCACCAGACGAGTGAGTATGAAACATGATCAGTAGAATCTGTGCTTTTTCTAGTTGAAGAAAATCTGTGGAAATTTTTCTAAATCCAAATCAGCTCCAGAATGGTCCAGTTTCTCATTGAGCGAATACATTTAAATCAGCAGATCGAAGATAAGCTTTACTTGTTCTACATGTAAAAGTTTTCCTGAAATCCAAGAGATCAATTGAAGTAAATTCCTTTGGCATTTCCTCGAAGCAAATTCCATAAAATTTCAAGAGTTGTGAAATGCGTGCATTTTCTTGGAGCGAAATTCATGTACAGAAATATAAAACTGTTTCATTTATTGCAAGAAATTTCAAGTAGAACTTTTTCTGATTGAAGCCGACGGTATTTTCAGGTTGAGAACGGAGCGTTTTCATAATGAAAAAAATAGACTCTACATACACTCTTTCCAGCGCCATTCGGCCCAACGATGCAGGAGAATTCTGATAGAGGCCCGATCTTCGACTTGTATTTGAAGCTCTTGAAGCCTCTAATAGAGACCTCCTTTACCTTCACCTTCATCTCCGGCGTCAGATTCACCATCTCCGTACCAGTATCGACATTCATCCTCGCTCATTCTTCTCCTACCTCCTCCCCTTCTCCCGCCGATCCGCAACTGTCTCTTAAATCCTTGAGTCGAATGCTGTGGCGAATTGATCGGGAAGTCCGAAGAAGCATAAGTCCTGCACGGCGATCATCCGCTACAAATCCATTGTTACATCGGAGTGTTTTGTAGATTGTTTACATACGGGCGTGGGGCGGATCACAGGGTTGTGGAGACGCCTGCGCGGCTGAAAGCGATGGCGGTGGCGATGGCGGAGAAACCCTAACCCTAACCCTAACCCTAACCCTAATCTTCATGAAGATTTTTCAAATTTTTCCGAAATTCGCCGTATGCCCTTCCCGCCCATTTTTCCCCCTCATCAATTTGTTAACAACGAAAGTACATAAAGATGTAACTGCACAAAACATGAAGAAAAATGCTCACATGATAGATAGCATCATGTCCATACAGATACAATATATGTTCATACAATGAAACGTTACTTAGGGGAATGTTTTATAACGTGCAGATTTATACGGAAAGGACCATGAACAGACGCGGAATGGCAACTGATAAAAAAGCGCCGATTGCTTTTATGAATGTTTGGACGTTTTCTGTTACGAATCACGATTGTTTGAATAGGCTTTCTGACATGGATATCTAGCATTGGCCCAAACTGTTGATCCGAGCATTTTAATGGTCAAGAATGCTTCACTCACGGTTGTGGGGAGATTCGCTTGTCTTTAATCTCGCTCCGGGGTCGTTTGATGCCATTTTGGAGTCATTTGATGCTAGTACTCTAGTCGTGTGATTCGAATGTCTCTAGTATCTCATTTCGAATGGGATAATTAGTATCCGTTGATCTCGCATGCAAATGCCCCAATCTAGAATGATTGAATCAACCATCGTGGAACTAGTACACTTACATGTATATGATCTTAAGTGTAGTAGACTCACCATATTGAAGTCTAGCTATTAGCAACAATTGGCTTATCTGTAGCCCGCGGTAGCTCATCTGTATAAGTTAATGGAACGCATGCAAGTGTCAGGTGCTAATTGGAGCTATCATGTAATTTGAGTTTCAGTACTCCTAAATTCTGCAAGATGATCAGTAATTCATTCGAGGTCAAGAATATTAAGCTTCAATGGACGATGATTTGAATTTATTTGAGCTGATAATTGGTTGATCCATCGATGTTGTTTGGAGTTGTTAATAACGGCTCGCAAGATGGCTTACTATGAAGATCCGTAAAACAACTAGCGATCGCCGGCGAATATCATCCATATTATACAGTCATGAATCAACGAAATCGGCCTTGGATTAATGGCATGCTGAGTAATCTATGCCGCACCATATAGTACAGTACAATTATACATTGTGGCCTTCCAAATCTGATTAATGCCTCAACATATATTCGAATTCGATTATGCGCGCATATGAGAAATTTTAAACTGATTACATCCAAAGGGTTATAATTATAATATGTCCTAGTCTTGAAACTAGTCATGACGCGGCAATGTGAAAATGCATGCTTGATTCAGTGCTTCTAGTTTACATCTACATCGGTCGCAAGCTTATATCTAGCTCCTGCGCGGATTAATTATGTTTGGGCAATCAGGGTGTTAGTATAACAGTTAATTGAAAATCCATGATGCTTCTATCTATCTATCTATCTATCTATCTATATATATATTAATCAACCTTGATTATTACTGTTATAATTAAGTGATCAATCTATAATATCGATCGCTAGTTTATGGTCTCAGTACGCACTAAGCACAGCTAATTAAATTACTGTTGTGTATATATACATGATGGATGCAATCTATATCGATTGCAAGCATGGAAAAAAGCCTTATATATTACGATCCATACTATACATTAAGCATATACTATATTCACGAGATTTAAATTGAGATGTGGCCGATTGTTCCCGTGCTTGATTTTTGGACGTTATATTCTAATCAATGAATAACACATGGTCTAGCTAATTATTATAACTAACTAATTAAGAGCCTAATGAGCCTTGCACTAGATAAAGCACTAATTTTTCCATAGTTATAATCATAATATTGAGGCTGATCCACAACACAACTCCATGACCAGCTTGATAAGTACACCTGCAATTCAGGGTACCATAATGCAAGGGTGGTTGATACACTCGTCTCCTTATCACAAATAAGTACAGCAACGTATATGCAAGAAGACGACCAATGCGAGCTGCAACAAATTATACAGCATGAGATATTGTCGTTAATGATTGAAGGCGTAGATCATCATGAATTAGGCCAGTTAACGTCATGGCCGCCACCTTCCTGCAACGTCAATATTGCGGAGCTGCTCTTATAAGCGTTGCTGATATGATCTCGCTTATTAATTAACCCTGCATCAGTCAGACAGAAGGTGAGGACTGATCCAGCGTTCATGTTTACAAATTTCGTCGACGCAGATTCAGCTGCAATATGGGAAGCTTAACACTATCGCGGCCAAATTGTACGCAGCAGAGATCATTGTAACGACGAATCCGACAAGCCTACGGCGGATGAATATGATTACAAATGACTGCAATTAATTACTGGCAGTTAATCACGTTCGGTCTAATCAATCACAAATAGGATTAGCGGCCATATTAGCTGGCTGATTGGGGTAATATCGAAATTGACAGGCGGAACAATTGAGCATGAAAGCGAGAGATCATCTAACTGCTGCAGATGATCAACGCGAAGGGCGACGACGAGGTAGCTGATAAACCTAGCTGCATTTTTATCACAATTCATTTTCATTAATAGGAGGAGGGGAAGGGGCACGATCAAGCAGCTAGCGCAAAATTATGGGGAACTAATTCGCAGGAACGATAGATAAAACACTTATAGAGAGCTGCAGCTGCAGCGCGCCGGCCCATACAAAAAAAAAACAAACACGTATAATTAAACAGGTGGGATCAGCTTCGACACGAAGATCATTCAACACACAGCAGTAACGACGTTGTAGATCGTTCCGGAGGATGATGAGGAGGAGAAAAGGAGGGGAATTACTAGAGTAGTTTATCAGCGCAGGAAGGAAGGAGGCGATGAGAAGAAAGCTGCATGAGGTGGCGGCGGATGATAGTAGAGATGAAGCAAAAGGGTCTTAGGGTTTAGGGTTTAGGCCGGGCGGCAATTATGGAATTCGGGCAGAACGGAAGAAGAAGAAGAAGAAGAAGATTCTGGAAGAAGAAGATACTGAAGAAGAAGATTCTGAAGAAGAAGAAGAAGAAGAAAATTATACATAAAATGAAGGTATTCGGTGGATCAGTCGCAGCAGCTAGATAGCGCTGCAGCTGGCGCTGTAACGTCGTCGTCATGAGCATCGTCGGGTTTACTCTCATGCGACGTTGTGAGATTTTTCCACTGTTTTTCCTTTCTTCGGCTTTCGGATAGAGGTCGGGTTTTTCTAGGGTTTCGTTTCGCTTTTTTTGTTTTGTTTGGGTCTTCTTTGTAGGAAACAGCAACGTAGCTAGGAGCTTCCGGCGGGAGGGATTCAGGGCGACTAGAATGCTGAGATGGTCGATGCGGGCGAGATTGAAGCGGCCGGATTGAAGCTTGGAGGAGGGGAGATGCAGCAGCGATTTGGAACGACGATGAGGAAGAAGGCGAGGGTGAGGATGGTGAGGAAGATGGTGACGATGGGGGGAAGATGGTAACGACGGCGGTGATGAGGATAATGATATGATGATGGTGGTGGTGATGGTGATGATGGCGATGGTGATGACGGTGATGATGATGGTGGTGATGATGATGGTGATGGTGGTGAGGGTGAGGATAATGATGGTGACTGATGATGGTGATGGTGGTGATGTTGATGGTGACGATGGGATGAGATGCTGCTCAGAGCCAGAGGGCGCCGGCCTGCTTGAGGAGCGGGACGAGCGCGCCGCTGATGTGGGCGGCCATGACGTGGTCCAGCCCGCCAACCAGCTTCCCGCCAACGAAGATGGCGGGAACGGGGTCGGCGGCGGCGCCGCCCAGCAGGAAGGCGAGCGCGGCCAGGATCTGCGGCGCGCCGTCGCCGCCCGCCAGCTCGTCCACCTCGTACACCGTGAGGTTGACGCCCAGCCCGCCCAGCAGCTGCTTCGCCACGTGGCACATGCAGCACGTGCTGACGCTGAACACCACCACCGCGCTCTCCCCCGCCAGCCGCAGGATCGTCTCCATGCACGCCGCCGCCGCCGCTGCCGCCGCCGCCGCCGCCGCGCCGCCGTCAACTCTGACGCCCCCTCCGTCAACCCTGACGCCGCCCTGATCCGCCTCCTCCATCGCCGCCGCCGCCGCCGTCATCCTCGCCGCCGCCGCCGCCGCCTGCCCCCCGCACGTGCTGGCTCCGCTCCTCGCCGCCCTCGCCCGCATCATCGCCGCCGCCGCCGCCGCCGGGTGATTATGATGATGATGATTATAGTGCTGCTGCTGGTGATGATGGTGGTGGTGGTGGTGGTGGTGATGATCGTGCAGCGCCGACGTCGGCCAGCACTGCGCCTGCATGGGCTTCTCGTTCATGTTCATCATTCCGGAATATCGTCCTCCCCCCCCCCCCCCAATTCGTCCGGGCCTAGCTCGTCCCGATCGTTTAATGATCACCCTCGTCGCGCCTAGCCTTGCCGACTTATGCTGCACCTGCTGCTGCTGCTGCTTATAATTCTACGACAGATCACCGACGTCCGTCCGTCCGTTGGCTACGGTGTCTACAGCTACACTACTTCGGCCAAGATTTGAATGAGGCGGCCGGCGCTGGGCTGTGTGGTAGTGGGACGTGGGAAGGACGTCGAGGATCACTAGACTGCGAGGATCAATAGCCCTTGCCGATCATTCTCATCATCATTCCGGAATATGACGAAACCGAGAGGCGAAAAACCCGATCGTTCCCCCCCCTCCGTCCCCTCCCCGATATGCGCACAATATTGTGGATCTGATTCTTTCAGATGATGGGGCTATACAGCGATTGCTGCGCCGTCGCTTCTATGGGGGAGTGCAGGTGGGAGAGATCAAACGGGGAGACAGCTGAAGATTCGATTCAGGAAGAGAATGGAGAGACGCTGTGCGAGCATGTATATATAGATAGATTGATACACAACACAGACATATTAAACATGCAGAAGAGAGTTGTGGAGATAGATAGAGAGAGAGAGATGCAGCCAGTTTGTGGAGATCGGATGATGGTGATAGAATGGATAGACTGTAGATAACATATAGTTATATAGCGAAGCGGCGCGGTCCTTCTTCTTCTTCCTCTTGCAGCTGCTGCTTTCTTATTTCTTCTTTCTGCTTCTTCTTCTTCTTCTTCTTCTTCTTCGTCGCCACTGTTCTTTTTTCTCTCTGTAGTTATTTATTTATATAGTGGGCGCTATTTGCTGACGTGTACGGCCTTTTAAGGCCTGCGCTGCCACGTCAGAGCGGTGCCAGAGTGAGCAGGGCGCCACGTCACACGTCCGGCCGCTTTTTTTTTATTTCCCTTTTTTATTTTTTTATTTTTTTTTATACAGCACGCGGGCGCACAGCTCGAGGCCCACGGGGGCCACTATTTATTTATTTATTTATTTAAATATTTATTTCCCTGCGGCCATTGAATTAAAAATATATATATATTTATTATTATTAATAAATAAAGAGAGGTAAATTTGTTTGCGTTTGTTTTTCTTATTTTTGTCCACGAAACAAAACATATTAAATTTTTTAATTCACCGCGCATGTTTTCTTGTATTTATCTGCCCTATTTATTTGTTTTTTTTCAGCTCTTGGCCTAAGTTAAATACTTACTTAAATTTGCGCATTCTCGCCTATGCTAGTGCCTAAACCACACGCCTAACCAAATTGTAAAACTTTACATTTCAACGCCCAACTGAAAGTGTTGATTTAAAATTCCTAATCGCTTCCCACTAACATCGAATCTGATCGGTTCCCTTAATGTCTTCGATTAACAAAAGCCTGATCATTTTAAAATCTAATCAAGTAGTTAATTAGCACGTTAATTTGGTATTATTCGAGTAATTGAGCGTTAACTAATCAGTTCATATGATGTTAATTAAACTCCCAATTAATTGATTTGGCGCTACTTTTTAAAACTAGGTGCTAGTTTGTGATTTCTAGTTCTGGGAAGCCTTCAAAATGTGATTAATTATTTTGTAAGGCGTTTTTTATTATTTTGTTAGGCGTTTTGTTAGCCTTAAAATCTAAAATGCAAGCCCTAAACCCTATATAATAATAATAATATTATTATTATTATTATTATTAGGAGTAGTAGTAGCAGTAGTAGTAGTAAGTAGTATCGATATTATTATTATTAGCTATTATTAATCTAACCAACATTTTGTTTTTTTATTAGAATGGGTCGCGGTAAACAGAAGAAAAAAAAAACTAACACCGTCAATAAAAAAAAACTGTTGGTTGTCTTGTAATTCAATCATTATCATTATTACTATTATTGTTTCCCTATTATTTGCCCTATTACGTATGCGTATGCGTATGCCATCCCAAAGGCGTAGTATGTACGTATTCATAACGACATGACATGATAGAGAAAACTCTCTAAACTTTGTCCAAATTCCTCCGACGAATTTACCCACAGTACCTGTTCTGTTCTGTTCTGTTCTGCTCTGTCCGCGCCCCGCCGACTGATTGATTTGTTACCATTCGCTAATTCTTACTGCGCCTAATTACCACGATTCCGGAACGCTCGAAATCAGACCCCAATCACCCGGGCCCATGAGTTCACGCCGATTAATCCAGACAGCTCCGAATAACTGTTAAAACTCGGATCGGCATGATACGTATCTATCGGTCATGACACTTCGCTCGTAGCCCACGATACATCACATAACATATCGATCACGCCACTCGCTCGCCGAATGATGATTTGGATGAACGCTTGTGAAGAAGGCTCTTTCCTGCAGATTCAGGCCAATGCATGCTGGTCGAAGCCTCGCCTCCGCCAGCTGAATCCGCAGCTGACAACACCTACAATTCCTTTGCCCGAAACTTCCCCCACGAGCTTTTATGACCTGCCTGCAGACGCCGCCTGTTCGTCAAGGCTCTAATTTGCCCGACTGCAACTTGCGACGGTGTATTTAATCCTTCCGGCTTCCTCAACGACCTTATACAAGATCGAATCGTTGGAGTACATATTCCACACAATCCGAAAGAATCTGCAGCTGCAGCTAACCATCCCTCATCTACTGCAGGCTTCATGAATTTGCATGTTCGAACATCGGGTTGCATCGTCGACGATTGATCGATATCGATCGATACTATGCAGTGCAGAAGAAGAACATATAACTATCAGTTTTTCCATCCGGCTCCACGCTCAGGACATCGTGCATGGCCACCTTATCGTTTGCAGGCAGCTAGAATCCCCGTATATTGGATTTTTATTGATCCATGCAAATTATATGAGACAGATACTGTACATACTATACGATTCAGGCGTATTTCCTCTACCAGCGATTTGCTTAAAATTTTCGCCTTGATTTTGATTTGCTTTTTCTTGTTGAATATTCCAGATGGAGGAGGAGGAGAAGTCGTTAATTCACGGCTAGATTTTGGTGACGGGAGAATTATTTTAATCAGTAGCTGGAGACGGAGGGATTCATTCAATTTGATTTGATTTTCTTAAAAGAAACGAGCGCCGCCGCCGCCAACAGTACTACATACAAAGCGGCAGCCGCCCCCCAACCCCAACGAGCAAATAGATGAAAGTCCGGAAAGAAATGAAGACTTAAAAAAAAACAATCAGTAGCATTTCATTCTCGCAGACATGAATTTCTAATTACTGAAACAAAGAGAAGAAGAAGAAGAAGAAGAAGAAAGCGCAATATAATGTCTAGCTAAAATCAACCACTAGGCAGGGCACAGATATATATATATATATATATGTATATATATATATATATATGTGGATATGTAATCTGCATTTACTTAATTGACCTATATACATATATATATATGTATATATAATTTTGACATTCGTGTTTAAATTCTGAGCACTGATCATGGAGCCGAAAGTCAGTGTGTGATTTTGAGCGAGTATTTATTTATATACCGAGTGAAAATTGCAATTGTAGCAGCTGCTGCAGCGGTGGGCCTAGTTAAGCGTAGTTAAGTAATACAAGTGCGGCAGCTATTTCCCGAGACAAAACTGCTCTTTTTTTCTTGCTTTCTTCTTTTATCTTCTGTGTTTTTTTCGTTTTGAGATTTGCGCAGAACAATATAGAGAACGCTGATGTTTTTTTTTATGTCAGAATGCCACCCACTATCTATGCCTTTTTATTTTCCAAACGCCCAAAATTTGTCTGGGAATTACTACCAAATTACTACTAGCTTCATGATTAATTATGCAAATTACCATACAATCGATCGATCGACTCTAATTCTGTTGACCTTGTGATCTGAATTCTGTTGCTTGCAGATAATTACTCGTTTATGATTTATCAATTATAATTTGATCGATAAACTTGTCTGAATTCTATTGTTTGCAGATAATCACTCGTTAAGTAATCGATAATAATTTTATAATTTTTTTTAATCAATTAGTTATCTGAGCGGCCAGTGAATTGCTAATTTATTGATTAATTAGAATAGACCATAAAATCAATCAAATTACATGAGACAATTAACTACTGAGTAATTTTTTACAAACAGTAGATTCTGAAGTCATACAAGGTCATAAGAATTACAATCGATCCGATTGTGGATATTTGGCTCTATTGTTTTTGCAGATAACTCATCATAAATGAATTGATTATAATTTGATCAAATTTATGGCATGATCAATTAGACGTTATTTCAGCCATTAGTACTGATTTATTGACTAATCGATTTATTGATAATAGGCCGCCGCATCACATGGTAATATAGATTTCGAGAAATTTGGTGGTGTCAAACTCCTAATAATTACAAAAACAATTGTTGGGCGTCGAAATTTAGTGATTTGATCTGAGCTAAGCATATTGCTGCTTGATTAGTTCTCCAAGATCATGGCTTTGTTAATTTACTATTTATTTATTTACTTTGCGTCTACTTCTTGCAGACCATGTTGAAAAATGCTGCTGTCATTACCTCATCACGTCAACACACACGAGTGATGGAGCTTAATGTCATCTCTCATCTATATTAATCTAGCGAGTCAGAAAAAAAACCCTAATTCATTGTTTATAAACACCATGTTTCTTACAGTGGCAATATAATCTGTAGTTATATACAATTGGTAGATCGATTAAACAGCGCATGATCTAATGATATAGTCGAATTGGGTGCTGGATTCCTGCAATCTAATGGACCCATAAAAAATTTAGGATCATCAGTAACTGATCTGCTACTGTAGAGTTGGATCTACTCCGTCATATTCATGTGTATGTATATATATAATACTCCCACTGCAAGTTCTACCAAACAGTGAGATGATTATAAGCATAGCAGTAACCATACGTTTAGATCATCATCAAATGTGTATACCTTATTAGGCACAATATTTGGCATTAGATTTGCACTCGAATAGGATTTCTTAAACTTCATTAAACCTAGTTACTAACTGCTGATTATGTGTTTGACGATATACAAATCGGAAAGAAAAATTCCAGACGAGACTCTTTGTAATAACCTGCTTTTAACAGTATATTCAAGAAAATAATCAAAATTTTATCGAAATGTTAAACGACCTTCTAGCTGATTACAGTACTGTAAATAACAAATGGATCAATGTCTCCCAGAGCCTTGTAATTAGCTAAACAAACCTCAGTTATTAGTACTCAATCCTTCAGTAGCTACTAGTTACTACCGACGAGTTGATATTCTCATGTAAAATGATCTTAGACTTGTCCTAATTGATCGACGTACTAATTCATAATACTCCATGTGATCTTAGAGCATGCGCAAAATTAGCACTATATTGATATTATCCGACCACAATATATTTATGAATACACGGGCAAGTAGCTTGGCATTGTCTGTCATTATCAACAGTGACTGTAGTACAATACATGAATACAGGCGGTTTGATTGCATACGATTGGGGCCAGCAGCCAACGGCGCCTATCATGCAATATTCAAGCATCCAATATCATGATCCATGTTGCATAATTTGTCAAGTAAATATTGTACAACTAAGATCATATAATGCAGTAATTTTTCCCACCGGTGCGAGCTGGTACAAGCTGGAACCGGCCTATCGAATCCTCAGTGAATCTGCATAATATTAATATTGTTCTGTATAATTATATATATAGTTTTCATTACATATTGCAGCTCGGATCAGAGCATTCTCAAACTGTTTATACCTTTCGTAATAGTCCCGGTTAATTCTTATAAGCCCTAATTATAGACCAGTGATGGTGATAATATTTTGTATCTTTAATATCTAAACGGTGCATAATTTTGACGTGAATTTTGTCGCTTGTACATTATATTTCATCATGTGTTGCTAGCTTGGGCGCCTAATTTGTTCAGTTTTTAGTTCAAATTAATGCTTACTATCCTGCAAGGGAGGTTCAAATTAATGTTCAGACCTTCCTTGCAGGACTAAGAAATGCAACAATAATACTGCTTGGATTAAATGGCAAAGATTAAGGGGAATTAGACATGTTAGTGCAATGTAACTACTAACACATACAATACATCGCCTAATAATCTCTGCTGAACTGTCTACATTTTTGTGTTTTTGTTGTTCCAAAGAAAAAGAAATCCGGTTCTCATTTCCAACAGTGCTCGGGCATGAGCTGCTGTACAAATAGTCATGATGGATTCCATTCCCAAGGCTTCCAAATAATTCTGGTCCGAAGTGTGTCATGCAGAAGTCATTGATCATGTCATGATGAGTGTGGCGATGGTGTACTGGTACCATGCAGCAATGATCGTTTCATCAGCACGTTACCATAAAACGTAGCGGCATGCTGCAGCACCACCGAGAATCGATCAGATCAGCGAATTGATCTGGTAGTTGTATTATTATTATATTAACTAGTTATATATATTTAGGGTGATCACGATGAGGAATTAACGCGAATTTCCGATCTTGATAATGCGGATCAATCGACGAAATTTATATGCTATCCAAATTGAGCTTAATTGTCTGTTGAACATTCATCTGCAGATTTAGGCTTTAATGGTGCCCATGAGATGTTGTTACAGGGCGGGGTCCCATTTCACGGGTTTTGTTCGATGATTTCGACCCTAAAAATGTTTCCGGCCGCGATCGGGCTAATGAACTAATTACTGATCTCAGCTTGTAGCGAACACTAATGTTGCAGCCGGCATGGATGATGATTGCAGGCAGATCAGGTCATCATCAGCAGCCGGATGAAGATGATCACATGATCATGAATGCTTCTCATCCTATGACCATATTTGTGATCCACGAAAGCGTAGGATCAGCAGGCGGCGCGTATAAGCAGATGATTAGAAGAATTGGGGGATATTAATCACATGATTTATAAGCCGGACCTTGAGAATCAAACCGGAACGTCCATGGATCGATATTCCGCAGTTGTAAACAAATGGGGCAGACAGACAGACAGACAGACATGGAGAGCTCGCGCGCGGGGCAATATAATACAAAGGCCGATCTGAGCACATGAAGCAGTAGCGGCTTGCAGACGGGTAGCGAGCTGGCGGAAGCAAGCAGTAATGTCAGGGGTTGGTTGGGCCATGGTCGGAAACGTGCAGGTTGTTGCCGCAGTGATGATGGTCAATGTGGAGTGTTGGGGGACCATAGCTCGAAGATCTATCTGTATGATAATATTATATCTACATATCGATCGATCGATCCACAGAGAGAGAGAGAGAGAGGGAGAGAAAGAGAGAGAGAGAGAGAGAGAGAGAGAGAGAGAGAGGGGCAGAAAGCGACAGAAAGACAGACAGCGCGATGGTGCTTGTGCATGAGGAAGCAGGAAATGATGGAGAAGAAGAAGCAGAAGCAGAAGCAGAAGAAGAAGAAGACGAAGAAGAAGCAGAAGCAGAAGAAGAAGAAGAAGAAGAAGAAGAAGAAGAAGAAGAAGACGGCGAAGAAGAAGAAGAAGAAGAACTTGTTGCTGCCGGCAGCGCCACGTCGGCCTGCCACGTCATCACGGCCACGTCAGAACTGCCACGTCAGCACGGCCACGTCAGCACGGTCGGCGTGCGAGGAAGACGACAAGGGCCCGCGGGGGCCGGCACGTGCCGGACCGTACGATTGAGCGCGGCCCGCAGACGTGGTCACATCTGCGCCGCACAAGCTCCAATCAGCCGGACAAAAAAACAAAACAAAAAACGCAGCCAAAAAAGAAAAAAAACGAATAATGGGAAAAAACAAATGGCGGAAAAAACCCAAAAACAATTTATAAACGACGGGCGCTCCGTACGCCGCTCCTTTCACGCTCTTTTTTTTTTTTCTTATTTTCTTGGGTGAAAAAAAACAAAACAAATGAATCAATTTTGAGCATCGGAACTCCACTCTCAGTTTAGGGTTTAGGGTTTAAGCGTTGGATGGCTTAGGGTTTTAGGGTTTAGAGTTTATGGCTTACTGTTTATAGAGTTTACAGTTTGTGGGTTAGGGTTATGGCTTTAGGGCTTATGGTTTAGTGTTTAGGGTTTAGAGTTTGTGGCTTTGGGTTATGGCTTTAGGGCTTTTGGCTTGGGGTTTAGGGTTTACGGCTTAGGGTTTAGGGTTTGTTGCATAGGGATATGGCTTTAGGGCTTTTGGCTTGGGGTTTAGGGTTTATGGCTTAGGGTTTAGGGTTTAGATTTTGTGGCCTAGGGTTATAGCTTTAGGGCTTTTAACTTGGGGTTTAGGGTTTATGGCTTGGGGTTTAGGGTTTAGGGTTTAGAGTTTGTGGCTTAGGGATATGGCTTTAGGGCTTTTGGCTTGGGGTTTAGGGTTTATGGCTTAGGGTTTAGGGTTTAGGGTTTAGGGTTTTTAAAGTCGTGCTTTTACCTCTCGTAGAGACCGTACCGCATAGAGCTTCTATACATTAATAAACGAGGCGGCATGATGGAATAGGATCATATATAGGAGATTCGAATAGTCGTCGTTCATTATCTGAATCGCATCAAGGGAAAAAGTGAGAAGGTGATGCAGTCTGCGACGTGGATTGCCGAGTTTTGAAAGCTCTCGGAAGTTCTGAAGCATCCGCGAACTGTTGTCGATCAGATTCGAGTGAAACAAGTTCTTGTATTTTCGATAGCCTTTGCCCTTTTGTGATGCCCCTTCAATATAAATGTCTTTTAAACATCGGAATATTTAATCGTTCTTATTGTGTAGGTAATGCAAGAAAGATTACATGGTTTGACCACAATTAAATGTCAAGAAACTAACATGCAGGCAACATATTTGCTAATGTTGCAGTATTTGTCGGACGTTAGTAAGGCTGATTTGATCATTTTTAAAAAACAAATTAGAGATTGATTGCATGAAATGTCCATTTGCTATAGAATGCTAAATCAAACAATTTCGTGTTATTTTTCTATTTTGGACAGTAATTATACATACGCAAGAAAGTGACTGATTTAATCGGTTTTTTCTGTAATTTTCTATCCATTTTAGGCTGAAATAAACTATAGAAATAAAGATTATAAAAAATGTTTTGGTGGTGTACATGAAGTGTAAATTGAATTAATTTTATACAATTTATTCATTGATTGATTTACGTGTTAATGTTGTTTTAATCAGATTTTGTATATTACATCTTTCTCTTAGTTATGTCTCATATTTATAGTTGATTATTAAACTTTCTGTTTGTGATATCCGTCCATAATTTTATCACCTTCACATTTCATGTGGCACCAAAATATCAAATGAAGGTTACAAAGGATTTTGTATCATCTATTAAGTTACTTATATATCATTAGATCTGATATATATATTGTCAAGATTGATCAGATCGAGTAATCCAGGTGCTAATTCGACCACATAGAGTCATGACGGGTTGAAATTATTCATATCAATAATGCTCAAAGAATAAAAACTTGATGAAGGAAATAGGAGGTAAGTTTCCTTACTAATAGGTACTTCATGCTAGTCTAAAGATGCAATTGGCAACTTGACACTATGCTCTAGTTTGCTTGTTGAAATCAAAAGGGTACAATATATATACCTTTAAACATGACCTAGTATGAGAATTATTTTTGGAAATAAATCACTTCCAAACTCTTGATACACCTTTAATTAAAGAGGTGCTTGTACAAAATCATATGATACGAAGCTTTAGAGTCTAGTAAATACTTTAATATTTTATCAACAATATATAGGATACTGGTATCACTTTACGTTATATGTTAAATATTAAAAAAAATAAATGGGTAAAGAGTTAGATACTAGTTAGGAGTCAATTTTTCTAAAACTCAATCAATGTAATTAAACTTAAAAAAAAATATGAATAACAAAGAATTTTTGTATTATTAAACTTTCTATTTGTGTAGCCCTAGCCGCTCATTTTAATAGTTTGATGTATCTTAATGTTAAAAATTATAAATAATTTATTATCAGACAAAAACAAAAAATTCTTTCTTAAAACTCTTCGATATATTCACATTTCTTTTGAGAAACATAAGTTTCTAATGACTTATAAATTTGTTTTTAGTGATGAATAGATGATTTTCGTTCTTAGTGATGAATAAATGATCTAATGGGTCGTAATTACCATATTAGGTTTACATATTTTTGTTTGCCCTCAAGGAATTAATTTAGTTAATGAGTAAGCATAGGGAGTACTTGTGGAAACAAGATAAAAAATAAAATTTTATTATATAATATATAATATATAATATAATATACTTTAAAAATAGAGGCAGGCCTTCTATTTTATATAAAGGACAAGTGAGTGCTTTTACATGTAAGACATTTTATTATATCTATAGCTCTTTTACTTTTGGCCTCACCCCTAGACGAGTTTATATATTCGAACAACTTATAAAGTAGGGAACACGAATTTAATCTAATAATTATATATTTTTTCAAAATAAAATCCTTTCGTTTGTTAGTGAAAATAAAAGAGAAAAACCAAATAAACTATAAAGAAACTACCTATGGACTTACAATTACCATTGCAAAGATAAATAAAACCATAATGGCGGCCAACATATTTTTACTTCACATAAAACAAACATAGGTGATTGTTTCCACCATTGCAATCGCTCAAGTATTATTACATTCGTAATACCCACTATAGTATCATATTGGCCTTTTATAATATGGACAAGCTCCAATCAAATGGCCTATACCAGTTCAATTGTAAGAATCCTCTCTTACTTAAATACCAAAGAACACTATACCTAACTATAGTTCTTACAAATCATGCAACTTCTGTTTTCCATGAAAAGTATTAACTTTATAAGGAGGTTTGCATAAAGTGTGCAAAGAAAAAACAAACATAAAATCTATTGATTTAGCCTTGTATGCCATATTTGCCCAAGCAATTATATATACTTGTATTACACAACACCATTCTCGGAGCTAAACTTACTACTAGCTGGTACAATCTTACAAGTTGTTCTGCTGGTTCAATAAGTTGCATGATATGAGCAAAAGTGGTTTTTGGTTATGCGAATCATGAATTACTCTTTCTACCTTACTAGGAGTATTGTTTTCTAAGGGTTTTATAACGTTTCAATATAGAAGGGTGAAAAAAAAAATTGAGGTTCCTTTACCTCTAATTCCTCCTCATGTATTTGAAACTTCGTGCAGAGTAGAAGACAGCCCTAGAGATGTTACATTGCCTATTACAGAGGATGCGACGAGGCTGTTATGGCTTTCACGGCTTGATGGAGATCTTGGGCATTGTGGGAATCACATGCTCTTCATTGCCATAATCACTTTGAGCTCGATATCTCCACAAACCCCGATTGTCTTCTTCACCCCCCAATTCCTTGAGGTCCTTGACCGTAGCACAAGATAAGGCAGATGTCGTTTTTTAGCTATCACAAAAACAACATGTTCAAATGGACAGTGTGAATACGACCATTATATGACAGAAAGGTTAAAGCATGAGGTTATGGAGAACCAAAAGGTAATACATTTTTATGTGACACATTTGGAGAGCCAAGAACATTAAAAGAGGGACATGTACAACTCGAGACCGCAGTCAAGGTGAATGGCGGGCGGTTCGATTCCAGTACAAAAAAGAAACATGTCTTGAATTATTGGGGCTCTATGATTCGATCATGTCACATATGACAGGTGCACGGGCGACGGAATTCATTTCCGTGTTCCGTGTTGAACGTCTCGCGGCCGACTGGGGCCAACGGCCCTCGATCGTCATCGCTCATCTGACGATGCACCGATTGCTTGTAAAGTCAAATCCGTGTGTTCCTAACAACAATTGAGCAAGAGAATATCCTCCATGCACACATCTGTGTATGTGTTTCTAACAACATTGAGCAAGAGAGAATATCCTCCACGAGGTCGGCGGGGTATATTCCTCGGGAGCCGCATGGCGCATATTCCCGTTTCACACTTTGGACGCGGATTTTTGGGCGGTCGCGCCCGAAGAAGCCCTTGCGACGAATATGGTCAAACCCCAACGGGAACTGCGCAGAGCCCACAACCTCCCCTTGAGGTGTTGCAGAAGAAGAAAGAGTCGTGGTCTCAACAAGCCTACTTATATATTTGAGGGATCTTGTTAGGCGAAGAAGTTTTAGTTATGTGCGTCGGAGATACTACTGGGATCGACGAGAAACTGGGAATGTAACAGAAGGAGGTGGCATCTGCAGTAGGCATCATCGCATGCATATTCTACACGGCGTGGGGACCGTGGCCATCCGAGTCGTTCTTCCTGATATATATGTCCTTCTTTTTTTATTATTAGCACGGATCGCTGACCGACCAACCATCGATCCAACGACAGATGTGACTGCATTCGGATCGATCCCCACAACTTCTTCTATTCTGTGAAGTTGTTGGCTGGCCTGGCATTCGGCGATCGAACTGTGTCTCAGACAGCCCAAGATCAGGATGTTGCAGATTTCGAACCGTCTCGAACATCTTGATTTTCGGTTGGTCGCAGATTGGGAAGTGTCTCAAAACAGCCCGATTGAAGCTGCTGCAGATCTGAACCGTCTCGGAACGGCCCTGGATCACAATGTTGCAGATCGAACTACGCCGAAACAACAGCTCGATCAGGCAGTTGCAGATCGAACCGTATCTCGAAACAGCTTGATCAGGATGTCGCAGATCGAACCGTGTCTCGAAACAGCTTGATCAGGCTATTGCAGATTGAACTGTCTCTCGAAACAGCTCGATTAGGCTGTCATAGATCGAACCGTGTCTCGAAACAGCTCGATCAGGCTGTTGCAGATCGAACTGTGTCTCGAAACAGCTCGATCGCACCGTCGCAGATCCGGTTCGGGATCAGGCTGCTGCAGAGTCCATTGCCAGCAGCCATTCCCTCGACCAGATCAGGAAGGAGCGATTGTCTCGAAGCGAGCACACGGGCGGGGGGCTTTCCGACATTTTCATGATCGTTTCAAGCCCGATTCCCTCTGCATGTGTGCCCGGTCTTACTATCCCTGAACCGGGGGACAGAGGCTGTTGCAGATCGGAGCAGTTCCAGAAGCTTTCTGTTCTGTTCTGTTCTGTTTTTTTCATCGGACAAACAACGAATCGATACATACAAACCTCTCACTCACTCAAAGGCCTTTGTCCATCATCCAGCATGCATGCATGCATGTATGTGTGCATGCATGCATGCATGTGTGTGTATGTGTGCATGCATGCATTCATGCATGTGTGCATGTATGTGTGCATGTGTGTATGCATGTGTGCATGCATGCATGCATGTAAACGCAAACGCAAACGCAAACGCAAGTCTTCTTCTTCTTTTTCTTCTTCTTCTTCTTCTTCGTCGTCGTCGTCGTTCTACAAATACACACAGAGAACAGAGAGCGAGAGCGCGAGAGAGCGACAGAGATATTTTCCATGGAGGATTGATCGCGGAGGCAGAAGCAGCAGCAGCAGAAGAAAGGCAGAGGAGAGGCGCCTGCCTGATCCGCCATCGCTCGCTGGCCCCCGCAGCAGAAGCTTTCCAAACGCGAGGAAGAACGGGAGGATTTGATCCGTGCTGAAAGAGAAGAAGAAGAAGAAGCAATCCGTTGATTCATCGCCGTCTCCTGCTTTCCCTGAAGCTTCTCCGCCCTTCCGTTGCTCCTGATCGATTCACGAGGAAGAGGAAGAGGAAGAGGAAAGAGGAAGAGGAATTCGGAGCGCCATGGCTTCCTCTGCTTCATCACCGTCGCCTAAGAAGGAAGCGAAGGTGAGTGCGAATGGGAATGGCGGCATCTGTACGCGCGTGGGGAAGTACGAGCTGGGGCGAACCCTAGGGGAAGGCACCTTCGCCAAGGTCAAGTTCGCCAAGAACACCGAGACTGGGCAGAGCGTCGCCATCAAGATCATCAAGAAGGAGAAGCTCCTTAAGCACAAGATGATCCAACAGGTAGAGTGGAAATCTTCTCCCTTTTCTCTTCAATCTGCAATTACCGATCTTCTTCTCCCGCTAGTCTCATCGTCGTCGTCATCATCATCATCATCTTCTTCTTCTTCTTCTACATCTTCCTTTGCTATGACTCCTCCGTTCTTCTTCTTCCCCTTCATTTGCTTCTTCTTGGCCTCTGATTCTGCCACTGCAACTAGCTCTTCTTGTTTGACTTCATTATTGAATTCTGGCAGAGCTCTTCTTCTTCTTCGATCTCGTCAAGAAATTTCGGCTGTAGATCTCTTCTTCTTCATCATCTTTGCCAAACTTTACTGGATTTCGCCAAACTTCTTTCTTTCTTCCCCCAGGCTCTGCGCTACCATGTTATGTCAAAGTAAATAACGTCTCCTCTTTCCTCATTCAATTCCTTGCGATTTTTATGTCGCCGTCCGGATTCATACACTCTGTTCTCAATATTCCGAATCAGGAGAAACTGGCTGGCTTTTTGGACAGCTTAGGATCTGATCATTCCAACAGAAAAGGAAGAAGAAGATCTTTTGAAGGGTTTAATAGGATTGTAATCTGTCAGACAGGACTCTAGAAATTTCTATTATATTTCCATGCTTACCCAGTTCTGTATCATACATCGTTTCAATGTGTCGATGCTATTTCTCCATGGTGCCCAAATGAAATCACTATACAGGGGGGTTGATCCATAATGATTGAGAAATACTGGGTTCATTTGTTTCCCCTCATGAGCAATAGATGGTGACAATACCTACATCTGATTGATTGGGCTTATGATTTGCATAAGCATAGTCAACATTGACCTTATCATCCATGCAATAATGGTGCTCACCGGCCAAGGATGGTGGGCATTGACCTTATCATCCATGCAGCATCCTCAAAGTATATAAGCACACTGATAGCTAGTCTGGGAATGTAGCAGATTACTATTTAAAAAGTTGTATAATTTACTACACCATACAATAAAATTTTGATAAATTTAAAGATGTCATAGTTCTGGATATTTTTGTTTTATATATAGCGTACAAAAATATTGTCTCTTAGCTAATGAAATGGCTGCTTCCACCTGCCTAGTATAAAGCTAATGGTTAAAAAAAATTGATCGACTCGTGAAAATTGTAAGATACCCATAGCAACAGAAATATCTGAAACTTTGATTTTTGCATCAACGTAATTTCTTCAATTTTTCTAACTGAGTTAGGCAAGTTCAAGGAACCTTTTGTGTTTGAATAAGATCGAGTATAGCTGATCATTCTGTATGTTGACTCTTTACTCACGTGAAAGCGGGTGTTGATAATTGAGCAAAAGATTCTTATACAGTTTTGTGGTTTGGGATAGCGCTGATGATAATGGAGATGGGTATGTTATCTTTGTGGAGAAGACATATGGGACCCCCCTGTTCCCCCCCTCCCCAAAATTAAAAAGGAATATTATTCTCAGAAGTAACTTTTGCTCCATGTACACAATAAAGATGAGGAAGGTCAACATCCTATTGACTATCTCTACTGTCATGACTGCAGATTTGCTTTTTGGCCTAGTATATAGGTAGGTATATGTATATATATATATATATATATATATATATATAAAAGAGGGACAAGCTGGAAAAAGTCCTAATTGATTATGCAACCATAGGAATATAAAAATCCAGAAAGCTCTAAGAAATTTATGGTTTATTTCACAAATAGTGACCGAGCATAAGGATAGATATTGTTTGAGAAAGTTCAAACATCCTTTCTGAGAGACTAGGACCAGCGTATAATGAATTTTACTCCTCCATACAATATTCGGCCCTGGTTTTCTTTGACCTTTGGGGATGATATGATTTTTATCTAACTTTGCATTAAAACATTCTGGCAGATTAAGCGAGAAATTTCAACCATGAAGCTTATAAAGCATCCAAATGTTGTACAGATATATGAGGTAGCCAGGAACATCTTTTCCTTTCACATCTCTTGCATGATACTTTGTGATCATGTGGCTTACATTCTTTTTTTGCTTTTTTATTATAGGTTATGGCTAGTAAGACCAAAATCTATATTGTTCTAGAATTCGTTACTGGAGGCGAGCTATTTGATAAAATTGTATGTGTTTCTTCACGATCAGTTCCTTCCATGTGATTTTTTGACAGGAAAATAATTTTTCTCTGGTTAGAATTCATTTTTCTGTTAACTGCTTTTACGAAGAAGACTTTGTGTCTTCTCTAGATTCATCGATCAAGACTGAAAGAAGATGAAGCTAGGAGATATTTTCAACAACTGATAAATGCCGTGGACTATTGTCATAGCAGAGGAGTCTATCACAGAGACCTTAAGGTCGGTTACCATTTTCTTGTGTTTTTCCTGGAATTGTTGGAGGATTTCATCTTTTATATTCATTATTATGATATCTGTGACTTGCAGCCTGAAAATTTACTTCTAGATGCACAAGGAGACCTCAAAATATCAGACTTTGGGTTAAGTGCTCTACCACAACAAATTCGGGTGAGAAAACGTTTCCATATTGATCCTGCTCCAAGGCACAAGAGTTTGGTTCTAGTAGAAAGAGAATTGGTTACGATGGATTGTTAACGCACGTATTTGCTACAAATGTCATGGGTTGATATGGCCTTTTGGTCAATGCTTCGCAAATAAAAACAGGATAAAACTAGGACAAAACAAATCATTTATGATAAATCCCCCAGAGATCTATAAAGAGAAACATCTTGATACAGAAATAGACCAAATGTCTGAATTCTTGTACTTTCAGGAAGATGGTCTACTTCACACCACATGTGGCACACCGAATTATGTTGCTCCTGAGGTATGAGAATCGATTGTTATAATCTAGATAAGGAGTTTTTATGCTCGTTAAGTTCTGATTCAATCTTTATTCTTGCAGGTTATAAATGACAAAGGCTATGATGGTGCAACTGCAGATTTGTGGTCGTGCGGTGTTATTTTGTTTGTGCTAATGGCAGGCCACCTACCCTTCGATGAAGAGAGTCTTCATACCTTATATAAGAAAGTGAGTTAGCTTTATCTGTTTCTGCATATCACTATATATCTCATTCAAATTTGCTGCTTGACATTCTTCTTCAATTGCTACAGATTTCGAAGGCTGAATTTACATGCCCGAAATGGTTCTCCCCAGGAGCACAGCAATTGATTGGCAGAATATTGGACCCCAATCCGAAAACTGTAAGCTGAAATTTTCCTATACTGGTTTGTGGCGCTTTCTATTTCATTCTTTTGCACACACCCATCTTTCTCAACAAGCAATTTTCTTCCAGCGGATTACCATACCTGAGATTCTACAGAATCCCTGGTTCAAGAAGGGATACAAACCTGCCAAGTTCATCGAAGAGGAAGATGTTAATCTGGAGGATATCAATGCTGTCTTCAACAACTCATCTGTAGGGTTTACATCTCTTCAAATCATCACTTGGTATTCTGTGTGTGATTTTCCACTGAAACTTCTGTACTCCTACTATGTTGTCCAGGAGCATCTGGTCGAAGAAAAAGAGACTAGCCCTGTAGCGATGAATGCATTTGACTTGATTTCTTTGTCACAGGGGCTGAACCTCTCCGCATTATTTGAGAAACCAAAGGTATTGAGTCAATAGAGTTACTGCACTACGATGAGAACCTTTCTTTTCATGTGGACCACCTTTATTCAATATCAATGTTTTGCAGGGTGAAGTGAAACGAGAAACTAGATTTACTTCCAAACTTCCTCCCAAGGAGATTGTGGCAAAGATTGAAGAAACAGCCAAGCCTTTGGGATTTAATGTCCAGAAGAAGGATTATAAGGTAGAGAAATACGGCCAACTGAGTGGGACGTTTTCATGCAATAGCTGTTCATTTCATTTTTTTAACCTGTGTTTTCCCGTTCATCAGAATGCTGTGCTTGTACATCAGTAATAAAGCAATTGTACAGTACATATTTGCAAAATTTGAGTACATGCGTGCACCATGCCACAATTCATTCATTTGTGTTTGAATATATTTTCTTTGTTTATTCACGCATCAACTGTTTTGATGAATGGACAGATGAAATTGAAGGGTGAGAAAACCGGAAGGAAAGGCCATCTTTCAGTAGTGACAGAGGTATACTATATATCTTGGACATACAAATATAGAGAACCGGACATACATGCATGAATTTACGTCATGTATACATGCATACCATTCATTACAGGAACATCTCCTTGATCTCATCTTTGGTGGAAATTCAATACAGATATTTCAAGTAGCCCCTGCACTATTTATGGTCGAAACGCGGAAATCCGGTGGAGACACTCTTGAATACCACACGGTTTTAATCTTCTTCTTCTTCTTCTTCTTCTCTTTTTTCTCCTTTGATTTTGTGTTCTTGTTCTGGACACTGAACAGCTACCCTTTTGTGTTTTCAATTAATTACTTTTTCTGGTGTGATTTGGGTGATGCAGTTTTACAACAACTTCTCGACTGCGATCAAGGACATAGTGTGGAAATCGGAGAGCCCACATGATCAACGATGAGAGATTCATGTCAAAAGAACTGCATAATTTCACTGCTGCCGGACATGATACGATGATTGTCAACAATTTTTTCGACCATAATGTGTCCAAATTGTAAAAAAAAAAGTCTCTCTATTCAAAAGAGATTTTAACATCACTTCTTTTTGTTGCAGTAGTGTAGTGTTCATAACCACCACCTTTATTATCATCGATGATGGTTTGTGTGCTGAGAAGTTATGCTCTTTGCATGTAACAAGAGAAGAGCATTTCTCCGTTGGGTGGCCTACGAACATGAAATAAATAGAATGGGAAAAAAGGTTATCCGATGAGAGATGTATTGAAGTTGATAATAGAGTTGATGTAATGAAAATTCTTTTTGTCAGATTCACCTCCTTTAGTAAAAGCTAGATGTGATAAAATCGAGCTCCAGACATATTTGGTTCTATCGGTACTCTATTATAATCTTCCAAGTATTCCACTTCAAACATGGGTTTCCACTTCAGGCATATGGAGCATTCCACTTCAGGATGTCTATTCAATACGAGAATTTGCAGTGTATAAAAAAATTTCATATGGGTGAATCGTAGATTTAGAGTTGAAATGGCCATCTGAAATTAGATTTGGACTTGAAATGGCCATCTGAAATTGGATTTGGATTTGAAATGGCCATCTGAAATTGGATTCGGACTTGAAATGAGCATCTGAAATTAGATTTGGACTTGAAATGACCATATGAAAATGCTCAGTTAAAATGCATCTATATGGAAAAAGCTTGATCTCCCTCTGACGAGATTTGGAAACCCATTTCCTGGTTTTGTGTTCTTGAAATGAAAGTGTTGACCAATGCTGAGGCTTTAGCTAACGCAAGAAAATGGATCGAGCTTTTGCAGAAGTTTAAGGTTTGCATAAAGAATTGATGTCAAGCTTTCTGTCGCGACGATTTTATCTTCCGATCCTTGTGATCAGGCCATGTTCGGCATGATGATCATATGACAGGTTTCCATGGAAGATTGGGAACAGTATGGTATTGAACGGGACCATGTTTTTACGTATTCGAGTCTTGTCCACGGTGTGGTGTTCTTCTCCAAGCATGACTCTCTGTGGATCAAAAACAAAAAATCATAAAGCATGTACAGATTGGGATTGAGAAGCCTACCAGATTATGAGAACCTGAGACACTTGCTTCAACAAGTCCATTAAGGCATCCACGAGCTCGACGAAACTCAGACGGGTAATGTTTTGAAGTCACGATAAGATAAGTGGATGATCTCAGGGTTGATCTTTATGATCTCAGGGTTGATCTTTCGAGTTTGACCCAACATCGATGGGTACATCAATGCTTCCAAGGACCCCTAGAGAGGACTCTTGAGATCTGTACACCTCTACCGAGGATATCCTTGTTGACAACTCGGTGTCTAAACGACTCGTCCTCTTGAGATATACACATCTGGAGCTTTTTCAGCCCCACATGAACCTTTGAACCACAAAGGAGCTATGACCATGCGTGATATTGTGCTAGTCGGCAACCGAATTGCAGCCTGAGTTGAACTCCATTCGAAAGAATAAAACTTGGACAATGCTTGGTTCCGGTTCCCGATCAGTATTGCCATGCAAATGAGTCTTTCGGCTATAGAAGACCAATAATTAAAAGAGCAGGGTGTCTCGATGCTTTCGGTATAGCGCGAAGGAATTACTCAAATATTACAGATTGTAATGAAAGTAATATGAGCTTCTAATGACAACTAATAAGTAGCTTGACACTGTGGTTCATATGGAAGGCAAGATGGGGAAGTGTTGAACAAGCATATATAAGGGAAAATCATTCATATTTTCAGAGGGCAATTCCAAAGCTATTCAAAGTAGCTCCAAAGGTAAAGAAACAAGACAAACAAATTTTTATAAGACTTAGTCTATGAGACCTTTTCACTCTCTACAAGGAGAAGGTCTTTCTCGCCATTTTTAGCGCTCGTTTTTTTAATGACTGGTCTTAGTATTGTACATGACTCTAATATTAACTTGTATATCTCAACTTCACTAATAGAAAGGATCTTTTTCTAGAAGAAAAGACGATTAATTACACATTCTGAGTCTCAATTGGTCACAACAAGGGTTCGTGATTAGAGTAGAATGTAACATTGATGTGTGTTAGTTGCATATAAACGGAAAATTAGAAAAGTAAGTATTTAGCTTGTGTATAGTTGACACATATTAGATGTGTGGTTTGATGCACTATTTATGCAATTTTATCTCACTATAAACACAAATATAACCTTAAACCCTTTGTTGTATTGCGAGTTGTCCATATTTTTAACGTATGCCTTCTAGAGGATACATCTCGCATTCTATTTTAATGACTCCAACTCAAACAAAACTCGATAATATGTGGCCATGTCTTTTCCCAATGAATGTTCTTCCTATGAATAAAGCATTTGAGGACATTACATCCACGAGCCTTATACCTTGTAGTGTTCAAACTTTTTTGGATTTACAAGTCATGTATAACATTAAGTTACATTAATTTATAGATTGGCTTAAATATAATTCACTTAATGATCGAACATAGGAGCTTGTGGACAACATTGCTAATGTTCCTACACTTTTAGAATAATTCTATCATCATTATCATCATGATAAACCAAGTTATAACTCGTGCATTAGGACTCACGGAGCTTGTTGTCAAATAGGAGGGAGATAATATCATGAATATTATATTATATTTTAAATGATATGTGTATTAACATTAAAAATGACTTCTAACGTCGTCTAACATGACTATTACAAGTTATGAGAACCACCAAGGAGCAACATCTCACATGACAACCATGCATGAGACTAGGATTAATATCAATAGCCAAGCGTCTTCAATATTAAAACATTTCAATTTGAATTCTAATCTCCGGCGTTATTACACACCAAGTCAATTTCTTGGTAATATAATATTTTGTCTTTTTAATTATTTATTTTCTTCTTGAATTTTGAGTCCATAATTGTTTACGAGCTTTAGTTGTGACAATTTATTGGCATTTATAATGTTTTATTAGATTATCTAATATATTCAAATCTAATTTACTCCTCTAATAAAGTTAGAGAGTATCAATCACTTGTTGATTTTCAACCAATTGAATTTTATTTGTATGTCTTATTTAGTATCACTAGTTTAATAATATAAATAATATGTCTAATCGCTTTCTTACCATGCACAATTAAAAAATATATTTTCATTAAGAAAATATATTTTGTAAAAAATTGTTTACTAAATAAGAATATCATATTTTTTGAGAAAAAAATAATATTAAATGAATAATCACAAAAGAAATAGATGCAACAAAAATATATGAGAAAATAGAAACATCACATGTCTATCTTTGTACAATATTTTACATCTATTCATTGTATTTGATTATCTAGGCATTTAGTACCTGTTTGTATAAATATTTAAATCTATATTCTTTGGAAACACATATGAATGAAACTTAGCAGGAAAAAAAAATAAAAACAAATGTATGCTGCTAAGTATTATTTACTCTTGTAACGTTAAATTTAATTTTAAAGACAACATACTCACAATGACCTATCATCATTCTAACCCTAGACAATATAAACAAACTCGGTTGTTTTTTCATTATAGCGTTATATGTAATTATTAGATACCTTTTTATGACTTGTATTCTTGCAGTCTTATAACTCGCAAACTCATGGCATCTCTCACACATCACTACTTAACATATACCTCATGTAGAATTTGCTGTCAAATTAGAGGAGTTTAGCTATGTCCCTTTATTCTTATTAATTAATTAAATGTCCAATATAATATTATTGTAGGCCGGTGGAGTGTTTATCTATCCATCCATCCATTTGAGAGAAGCTGCATAAGAGCTTGTTAAATATTTTAATGATACTTCCAGTGTCATCTAAGAGTTTTACCAATGTTACCCTTACAACCACTAGCTTTTATAAGAAATATCATTGAAGGAGGGGATAATCTTACATCTACATATACATTACCATACCTATAATGTCATCATTTTTATCTTATATTGTACATAGAAAAAAACAAGTCATATTAATCAATTAATTTTAAATGTCTAGGATCATATGAATTTGAAGGTGACAAAATCATTGAGTGTACAATATTGTATTCTAACATATAATAAAGAAAATGAAGAAAAACAAAGCAACAAACATTATATCAAGCACTAATTACAACTTATAATACAAAAAAATGATTTGTATATAAGAACTTTGATATCTATATTCAATGTTTAAACAAAAAGTCATGCATAATAACAAAAAGATATCTATTTGCATGCAATAACTTAGTTCATGCATCTAATATAAAGAAAGTATCAAAACTAGCACCAATCATGAGCAAGATGGAGATCTTCCTATATGTGCAATAAATTTGAGTTAACAAATTTTGATTAAATTGGATAGCATTTGAATTTAAAACCTTCCAACAATAGAAATTAAAACAAATTGATTATTTGATAGTTCGATTTTCATTCACAACTCTTACAACCATTCGTTGACAGTTTCGAGGTTGAACAAGTTCATCAATGAAAAGAGATTATTTGTGTTAATAACTTTGATTTTTGTACCTCCACTTGAACATGAACATATAAACACCTCCAAGTCAAAGATAACTAAAAGCCACATTATGAAGTCTAACTCAAAATATCTAATATCATGCTGGACTTGAAAATTTGTATCATCTAATTAACAATTAATAGTCTCATAATTGGCTTCAATGTCAATCTTGTGATTATGTTAAACGGATCTTGGGCATATCTTTAACCTTTAATGATCTTCGACAATAATATAATCTTGTAGGTCACACCTACTAAGTATCAATTAATTGAACATTAGTGTTGTACATACAATTAGAATGTTCGCATTACGTGAAGTGGTCCATTTGATCTCTAATTTAGTGTCTATTCGCACACAATCATCATGGGCTCTAGGCTACAATAGCTAATGTGGTCTTATAATGTCCTCTTAAAAATGTGGTTTCTATAGATTCGTCATTTGCTTGAAACATGTGGCTAGCAAAAATATTATAGTTACCCCACTGCAAACTAGAAATAGTGACTAAGTAAACTAAGGATATGCATGATAAATCTAATATTGCAAAAATATAATTGAATATGGATACATTTATATGTACATGATTGAATCATTTAAAAGGTATATGATTTACATTTATATGTATATGATTGAATAATATATTAGTAATTGAGATGGAAACCTTAATGGAATTTAGTTTTACTTTTACTCAAGCTGAAAGATAGAGAAACTTGGGGATATCTCTCATTAATATGAATAGAAATCCATTGTCCCAGTGTAGAATCTTTGCTTATTGCACATTTCATTTAAAAAACTGACACTCAACCACTAATGGATTAGATACTAGTGCAAAAAAATAACAATATTTACATCGAATGGATGTGAAAAATGTGTTTAACCAAGGCAATTTTGACGAAGAAGTACAGTAAATTGATACAACCATCTATTTATCAAATTGACAAAACATTTGGGTAGCACCATTTGTGAACTATTAAAAAACTATTATATCACTTGAAACAGCCCCAAGAGTTTCGACATTTCTAAGTTCATGCGGTATCGTCACAAAATCACTTTCTATTAACAACTCGTCTGATAGTAGAAAACAAAATGTAATTACAGTAGAAAAGAAAATCACAGAATTGATACTTATAGAAAGGTTAAAGATTAAATTACTTAAACTTATTTTGTCAACATCTAGATGATCTATCGCGTGTTACATTTGAATCCAAGGCTTGAATTACTACTCCTTCAAGCTCAAGATGACTAGGTGAAAACCAATCTCAACACCTTGCAAATGAGATTGGGAAGTAACTACAAGTCCTAGCACAACTATGTGAGCTGACACAATATCGGCACATAAACATTGTTAGGCGAATGTCTATCACGTGCTTAGACCTTGTTTATCTAGTCAAGATCTTTAGCCAATCAATGAAACGTCCGCATAACAATTCATGTAGAAAGAAGCAGGAAGTGTCGATTCAATTCACTCAGCATGTTTCACAGGAGTTAATTGGGCAAGAAATGTATCCATTAAGCGATTGAACATTAGGATTCCCCTTTTCGCGCAAAACTTGGGACCATCTCTTAGTGTAGCAGGAAACAGCTGACAATAGCAGCATTGTGAAGCACAGGTTCGAGTCGGAGCTCCCAAAAGTCTTGCGCAGAACTACCGTCGTGCACATGGTCCGAGGTTTCGAGATCTAATGTTAGTTAGTTCGATCGGAAGACGTTGGCTTTAAGCTAATGCTAGTTCATCGCTAGCGGTAGAGGTACCGGAGAGCAGAGCTTCGAGAGCCTAACGGAATCAGTTGGGCCTTTAAAGATTAATCATTGGTATCAGGTTGGAGGAGAGAACAAGATTAGTCAATGTTTATTCGTGACGGGGGAGGGAGGGAGTTTAGATTCCAGAAGGCCCTTTCTTTATTTAGGTGAGGATTCTGGCACGCCGTCTGTTCTGTTCTTTTGCCTGCCTCCAGATTGAACAGGAACATGTGATCGGCATGAGGTTCCCTTCCCCCCAGTATGAACACCTCCAGAGAAAGCGAAAGAAAGATAACTGAAAGCCATGTTTTCTAAAGCCGAAAACCCTCATAAAAATAGTAGCAAGGATCATGCTGTTTCGAAGAGCCCACGTATGGACAAGGGCCGGGGGAAAGACTCGCGACAGATCGATTAAAAAAACAAAAATGTCTCAGAAAATCCCCGGCTCCGATGCAGATCCCATGATCATCATGGTATATACGGAGGTCAGGGGATCTCCAAAGCTCAATCTCTGCTGTACTGAGTATCCCTCCACATCTCCATGTTCTCGATCCATAATCGCTGGCAAGCAGTAGGCCCAGAGCAGACTCGACAGTGCTCGACCGATTGAATCAGGCGATAAGAAAAAACAGGCAGAAAACCCCAGCAAGCATGATTTTTCTACACTGCGACATGTTAGACGCCTTCGTGGGGTTCTCTTAGAGAAACTGCAGTGGATCATGTGGTCTAATGACACCCTTCTTTAAAAAAAAAAATTAAAAAAACAAAAGAAAAGGAAACAAAAGGTGCAGTTACAGATCGATTCTGCTACAGAAAACAGGTCTCTAAGATCGGGGCCAAATCATGTGGGCTTTCGTACGAAACGTCGAAGCCGGTGCGCCGTTCTGCATTTATATTGTGCATTCGCTAATAATAGAGAAGATGGGGTAGCAGGGATCGCAACACTGCATTGCGCTGCGCTGGTGGGCGATAATTTTCTGAGCCCATTGGCTAAATCAGACATGGGATCTGTTGCAGCTTGTGGGGTCAGGCAGGATTCCTCTGAAAACATATATACAATGAGAGATCCTGTGCTTGTGGCGGAATCGACGATTCCAGTGTCCCCGGATCTGGCTGAGACAGAGACAGAGTCTTCTCTTGATCGGGCTCCATCCTGTTATCTCCTCCAAATTCAAGGGCCATTTATAGAGCCAGAGCCAAGCTGCTTCTCTCTTCTCGATCTGCTGGGGGGGTATAACGATCGCATCGCTCGCAGATGTATGCATACGGTGCTTTGCATACATGTACGCTTCTGTTACGTATATACATCGTGCTTATTTACGTATATAGTCTGCGGTTCTACATCTCCACATACATGTATGCACCCATACACACAGATACATATGCCTATATGTGTGTGTGTGTGTATGCGTACGTGCGTACGTATACATGCTATTGTATAAGTATGTTAGTAGTATACATGTACATGCATAAATACATACATACACACCAACACACATACATACACACACACACATAATTAATACTTTCCTATACATGGTTACGGATACACGTACGTATACGTACGTACGTACGTACATCCAGCATGTACGTGCCACGTGGCATTGCGCGCGTGCGCGTTATGCTGACGTGGCAGGAAAAATTCGTCAAACGAAAAAATAAATAAACTATTTTTTACGTGTCACGATCCCCGCATTTATTGCGACCGCGGCTTTTTAAAAGAAGAAGGAAAAAGGAAAAGAAAAAGAAATGGAAATGCGAAATTAAATTTTCGGACTTGGAAAAGGCCCGGAATTAAGCGCGAAAGAAGCAAAAAATACAAAAAGAATTATTTCAAAATAATGCCATTATCTATACTTATTTATTTATTTATTTATTTGCATATATATTTATATATTTCAAAACAAAATCATAAGACGATATGGTTTTAAATAAACATTTTTAGAAAATAGTGACGAAAAATAAAAACCCCGGAAACGTCAGAAATGGTTCCGAAAAAAAACAAAAAATGGCGGAAAAAAAGATTCGAAATCTCATAAAGCTTTAAAAAAAAAAGCACACACGAAAAAAGGACCGAAAAAGAAAAAGAAAAGGGAAGGGAAAAAAAGAAAAATAAAACAAAATAACAAAAAATAAAACAAAAAGAGAAGGAAAAAAAACGCCCAACGAAATTATAAACATTTTAAAGTTACAAATTAGCGCTTTTGTTTGGAAAATTACCAAAAAAAAAACGCATAACAAAATTACAAATTACATTTTAACGCCTGCCAAAACTAGAAATTACAAATTAACGCCTAGTTTTTTTAAGATTAACGCGCAATCGATTGATTAAACACCAAATCAAGTAGTTGCGAATTCAATTAACATCAAATTAGAGCATTGATTAAGGCTTACTCGCTTAATTAAAACCAAATTAACGTGCTAATCAATTGATTAGATTATAAGATGACTGACTTTTAGTTAGTCGAATGTAGCAAGGGAATTGGTTGGGATCAATTAGTGGGAAGCAATTACGAATAAAATCAATACTAGCGGAATTAATCGGGTGTTCCTTTTTAGCGGAAGATCAGATTAGGCGTGAATTTGTGATTTGTGATTTCAGTAGGCGGTAAAATGTAATTTATAATTTGGGCAGGCGTTTTATGATAGCTCTCCCATTGTTTTGTTTTTGGAAAATATCCTGTCATTAGTTACAAGAGAAAAGTCCAGTTGGACTGCAATCCAATTTGGCGCCCGAGCTTTACGAAAATTCAAAGCTCGATTAATCGGCTCGACACCAGATCGATCAGTCGCGCGAGTCCAATTAACGACGAAATTATCCGAGCGATTCGCGTACAATTACACGATCAGCGCGTCGATCAAATCGATCGCCCGGATTCTAACGTTTTTCACCTCCTCCTGTTTCACCGAGTACGAAAGATCAGCGGGAAGCGATCGGGAATAACAATCAATCGATGGATTGTTATATACTAACGGAATCAATTGGATGCTGAATTCTGTTTCTGTTAGAAGACAAGAAGGCGATTGAACAGTTGGATATGTTTAGGCTTCTTCTTCTTCTTCTTCTTCTTCTTCTTCTTTTAAAAAAACAACAAAAAACAAATCTCCGAGTTTGATAAAATAACGAATTTGCTTTTTTGTTCTTTTGCGTTTTCTCTCTTCGGCGGGAAAAGCGCGGGAGAAAAATGGCGGGAAACGCAAACGCAAACGCAAACGCAAAAGGCAAGAAAAAGCAAAATCGACGTTTCTGTGTCTCTTTCTCTGTAGAGAGCGAGAGAGAGAGAGATATATATATATACAATTTCACGCACAGAGATTTCTCTGCTTTCTCTGATCAGATTCTTGTGCGGAGCACGAGGCTATGGCGCATTACGCTGCTTCTGCTTCATCTTCATCATCATCATCATCATCATCATCCTCTTCTTCTTCTTCTTCTTCTTCGTCTTCTTCTTCTCCGCAAGTCGCCATGAGGACAGCGTAAGAGGGAAGAAGGAGCACCGGAAGCGGAAGGTTTCGGAAGCGATTGGAAGGAATAAGGAACGCCATGGATTCATTGATTGATTGATTCTCTTCTGAACCTCCGCTTCTGTTCCCATCGCGATCATGAACGAAATTGAAGGAAGGAAGGAAGGAAGGAAGGAAGGAAGGCAGGAACGGACAGGGCGCGCGATGGGGAAGGAAACGCGTGGATGAAATGGAATGAAGGCTGCAAACAGCAAAATGCTCGTCTCGCTCTGCATTCCCCTTCCGATTCCTGCTTGTTGGAAGAGGAAACCCGGATTCCATCCCCTCTTTCTTTCGACGGATTCGGAGAAGATCCTTCCGTTTCCGTTCCGCTGCTCTCGCGGAGGAAATCTCTGCAAGGGACGGTGATCGCTGTAGAACTCGAGCCCGAATCTGAATCTGAATCTGAATCCGAGCGAGGATCCAGAAAAAGAACCAGAGTCGCAATTAAAGGAGTCAGGAGTAACGGAATCAGAACCGGAATCAGAATCGGAATCGGAATCAGAATCAGAATCAGAATCAGTATCAGGATAGAATCATCAGAGAGCATATAGTAACGGTCATTTTTGTAGGGACTTAGGGTTTTAGGGATTTAGGGTTTCATCTCAGTGTGCAGGCTAACAAGGAGCAGTTACGTCTTCTCCGACGTTTCAATTACATTCCCGTCTGAGGGAAGAATCCATCACTAAAATGCTGTTTTTGCTGAAGAAACCATAGCTTTTCTCTTCTGCCATTAAGGTTCTTTCTTCATCTTCATCATCATCATCATCTTCTTCTTCTTCTTCTTCTTCTTCTTCTTCTTCTTCCTCCTTTCTGCTCTACCACAGTGGCGAACCTCAAAGATAGAGTCGAGTCCCTAAAAACCTTCTTTCATGAGTTCCATAGCCAATCCAGGAAAGCTTCCGTTGTGCCAGAAAACACAGAGTTTCACCAAGGACCTTCGCAGTCGGGAAGATCGAGAGGTGAAGAAGAAGAAGAAGAGGAGGAGGAGGAGGAGGAAGAAGAAGAAGAAGAGGTGGGTTTGTTCATGACGAATCAGGGAGAAAGAAAGGATGGAGAAGAACCCAATCGCAGGATGGAGCTCGCCGCCATGGCTTCGAGCCCAGGTACTTTCATGTGCGAGCGATTGTTCAAGAATGGCGATATCTATGTGGGATCGTGGCAGGGAAACCTGCCGGAAGGAACAGGGAAGTACCTGTGGTCCGATGGATGTATGTATGCAGGGGAATGGAGCAAAGGGAAGAAATCAGGGAAGGGGAAGATCTCATGGCCTTCGGGAGCTACCTATGAAGGCGATTTCATGGCCGGCTACATACATGGGATCGGAACATTTACATCGGTCGATGGGAACACTTACAAAGGGAGCTGGTACATGAACGACAAGAAAGGCTTGGGTACTAAGAGCTACGGCAATGGGGATGTGTACGAAGGCTCATGGAACCATGGATTAGCAGAGGGCGTGGGGAGATATGTCTGGAAGAATGGGAATGAGTATGTGGGCGATTGGAAATCTGGGGTCATGTCTGGGAGGGGTGTGCTGAATTGGGCTTGTGGAGATAAGTATGATGGGCAGTGGCTAGATGGGCTTCAGCATGGCTATGGTGTTTTCACCTGGTGCGATGGAGGTAGATATGTGGGTAGCTGGAGCAGGGGCTTGAAAGATGGGAAAGGAATCTACATTCCGCCGAGGAAAGATGCAGATTCCGATGGATCCGAGGAAGAGGGAGCAGGAGATGAAGATTACAAGGCAGATGGTGATGAAAGGAAAGGAGAAAGAGGAGGTGGAGGAGGAGCGAGGGAAGGAGGCAAGAAATCTCGTTTCATGATTCGGATCGAGAAGCCATGCATATCTTCTTCTGCCTCCAATAATGAGTGCTCGATCGCATCGGAGAATGGGCCCGAGACCTGCTTGTCTTTCGATCGATGCCGAAGCTTCGGCGATTCCGATGCCCGATCGCTTTGTCCGGGCTCCGTCAATGCCTCCGAAACAGGAAAAGATGGTGATGATGATGAGGATGATGAGGATGATGAGGATGACAATGGTGGCAATGATGACAGTGCCAATGGCGATGGTGATGATACCACCGATGATCACGATGCTGATGATTGTCCTGCGATTCGAGCTTCGGCAAATCGGAAAGTATCGAGAACATCCGTCGTGGAGCGGGAGTATGCCCAGGGTGTTCTCATCAATGAGATCGTTAAAGGGAGTGCGAGGAGACATATGAAGAACCAGCATTGCATGGAAGAACAGAAGAAAACAGGGGAGACAATCTTCAAAGGGCATCATAGCTACCATCTGATGCTGAATTTGCAGCTGGGAATCAGGTACCTTGTTTATATGAATGCTTATTGTTTTCCCTACATTGTGCTTAATGGCCCCAAGTTTTTGCTATTTGGCTCCATGACAAGTGAGCAAACTGCCGTGGTATTTGCAAAATTACATGCTCATCTAATCCCCTGATTTTCCTGATTTCATGCTGATGTTTGTGGAAAATCTAATTTTTCTGACTTGGGTCTTATCGATTGGTATTTTTGCAAAATCCAGAGCGTATTTGACTGAAATAAAGGGAATCTTGATTGACGATTTTCGAGCTTTTTGCGTTGATCTATGAGCTATTGAAATCCCTTTGACACATTGTTAAGGCTTGGATTATCCTTTGGTATTTCAATGGATCTGTTTTTGTTGCAGATATACTGTTGGGAAGATTACTCCGGAGCCAAGGAGGGAGCTCAGTCCTTCAGACTTTGGTCCTAAAGCCAGGATCTGGATGAACTTTCCAAGAGAAGGGTCTCAGCTCACACCCCCACATCAGGCTACTGATTTCAAGTGGAAAGACTACTGCCCTGTGGTTTTTAGGTATATGAATTATGTTTTCTCGTATCCTTAGGTATTCCATGGCATTTCTTTGATCTCGAGTTGGAATTTGTGCAGGCACCTGAGAGAGTTGTTCAGGATAGACACAGCAGACTATATGCTTTCAGTCTGTGGGAACAATGGTTTGAGAGAGCTTTCGTCTCCGGGTAAAAGTGGAAGTGCCTTCTATCTCTCTCACGATGATCGTTTTATGATTAAAACCATGAGGAAAACCGAGGTGAAGGTAAGGATTCTTGTTGTAATGTGTGTGTTTATAAGGAAATGCTTTGAATTTCCTTGAAATATTTTGTTACAGGACTGATTGCTTACCTTTTCTGCTGATAATCTTGGGATTCTCTTTCCATGGTTTTATTAGGTCTTGCTTGGAATGCTCCCAAACTATTATCATCATGTCAAAACATATGAAAATACTCTAATAACCAAGTTCTTTGGTTTGCATCGTATCAGACCTGCAGGGGGCCACAAGGTTTTGTGACTCTCTTGTATCGCTCTTCATTAGATTGAACATTAGATTAAATATTTTGAAAGTATTTATGCTGGTACAATTTGCTTTATCAAGTATGATTTGCCATATAGCTGCACAATATAGACAATATAATTTGCTTTATTTTGCTAAATGCACGGTTTTCAAATTGCGCCAGGGTTTTGAAATATGCCTTTTTTTTGCGTGGTGCAGGTTCGATTTGTAGTAATGGGCAACATGTTCTGCACAGAACTGCAAATCCATCGAAGGTTTGATTTGAAAGGCTCTTCTCAAGGCCGTGCAGCTGACAAGGTGCAAATGGATGAGAGTACTACCCTTAAGGACTTGGACTTGGACTTTGTCTTTCGGCTAGAACCTTCTTGGAGAAAGGTTCTATTAAGGTTGGTTACTCTTTTATGCTTTACTGTTTTCTAGGTTTTAACCCTCCCGGATGATGCTTGATTGTAGATGCTTCCAATATCTCTTCCATGCAAATACTGAATTCCAGATGTTTACCTGCCATTTAAGTATAGTTTGTCTGGGGCTTGTCTTGTTAACTTTAGAGACATCATTATGTTCAAGATTCTGACAACGTTATGTATGCAGGCAGATCGAGTGTGATTGTAAGTTTCTGAAGTCGGAAAGGATTATGGATTATAGTTTCTTGCTCGGTGTCCACTTCAGGGCACCACAATTTCCCACGATGTTTTCTGGCGGAAACCCATTCCCAAAAGAAGGTATATGCCCATTCATGTGTTAATGGACAAATTCAAGCGGGGAGAACGAGGCATTCTATATCCATTATTTCTCTCCCATTTGTATGCATATATGCATTCAATGATAAGACTAATAGAAACTTTCAATACGTATCTTTTCTGAAAATGCCACATCTTATCTAGGATAGAGATCATCGATCTGAGTAGTGTATCACCGGCATACGTATGTCGTGAAATGGCCTTTGTTACGGCTTCTGAAATTTTCGGAGAATCGACATCTTCTCTAAGATAGATATATGCCGATCTGAATAGTGCATTGTGGAACTACGGAATAGAAATGTATTAAAACAGCGACTACCAAACAATGCCATTTTTTTTGCAGGTTCTGAAAACTTGGTTCTCGTTGCTCACGAACCTAATAAAAATATGATACCGTCAGCCGCTGGATCTCATGTGAGAGGGAGTCCTCTGAAAGCATCCGAAGCCGGAAATGAAGAGATTGATCTGTTGCTTCCTGGGACAGCTAGGTGAGTCCTTTTTTTTTTCTAAATTGCAGTCACAAAAATTCTTTGGTCCTCTTGAGTAAATGGGCTATCTTAATATGATCCTGAAAGGCTGGAAGAGTTTCATGCTTGTTTTCTGTTTTGGGATTTTCCGATGCTAGGTTGAGAATACTGTTAGGTGTAAACATGCCAGCACGGGCTGATCGAAAGCCATCAGGTAAATCGCAAGAGTATTCAGGAGAATCTTACGATGTGGTGCTATACTTTGGCATCATCGACATATTGCAAGAATATGACATGACCAAGAGGCTAGAGAATGCTTACAAGTCTCTGCAGTATGATTCTTTATCGATCTCAGCTATCGAACCAAGCCTCTACGCAAGGCGCTTCCAAGATTTCTTAAGGAAGACGTTCCCAGAAAGCCGGGATTGATCGATCCAGATTGGTATTAAGTGGAGCGGAAAATACTTCTTTTTTGCTATGGCTCGCTACATCTTCGAGGCTAACATATATATATATATTATATCTCCAGCCTCCTTTCTTTTCAGCAGCGGTTGCATCATCATCTTTGCAATCATTCCTTGCCATTCTTCAAAGGAGTAAAATTGACTTGCAATGGCAATATTTTGCAGTACTGTTCCACATATCTTCTCTCAATGGTGGCAAGATTTTGCAGCAACTCCTTTGCTTCCTCGGTACATCCTCTTACCACGGCGAGACTCGTAACAAAACCCTGTTTATCTTCTACATATGAATCATTCTGCGTCATCAAAAGGTATATATATACATAAATCTACTCATCTTCTTGCAAGCTTTCATAAACTTGGGGATATATATATGTATGAGCTTCATTCACACGTCTGGGAAGGATCACCAGCTCTTATCTACGCTCCGCATACGAGGGAATCATCTCTTTTCTCCTGCCAGCTTCTTTGAAAGCAATGTAAATTAATATATATATATATATATATATATATATGTATCCATCGAAAGATGGTGTTGTAATGTAATCGAAGATTATGTATGACACTGTGGAATCGAAGGATATGGATGTTTTATTGATCACACACCCTAAACACTCTAGGGTGGTGAAGCTTTCAAAATTTCATGTATCGAGATCCCTCAGAAAAGCTGATTAAATATACAAAATAAACAATGTACAGTCAGACCAAATTTTACTTTGAGCTTGTCCCAATTGCTACATGCATGTATGAATACTGCATCAAATTCCTAGGAAGAGTTGGAACACGGGTGTTTTTTTCTGCCTCTCAAATGTGTTTTTCTCAACTGGAAGGAATATGTTGGTTGGTATGTACAACCTGGTCATCAGAATGCAATGGTGATATGCTTTTTCTGGATTTTTCAGTCCATGGTGCATGGTAATGAATGCAAGATACCAGGATTCAAACACAGCTCTTTGATGATGTGTTAAAAAAGAAAACCAGTGAAGTGAGGTAAAATCTGATGCATTTGAACAGCATCTGACTTTTGAACAGGCAAAATTGTGCTGATTGTTCACGGCATATAACCCTCCTCCATTTGACTGGTTAGGTGGAGAAAAAGGTTGTTTATGCAGTCAGGAACACACAGAATGTGATGGATAGTTTTATCTGGAATCTAGCAAGGTATAGCAGAAGTGTGAGCTTTTTCTGAATGCACTCTTGCCGAGGTGCACGATGTATGATGAGAGCATCATCATCAGCTCATGCAATCCATATATATACAGTATTCTCGGGCTTTCATCGGAACTTGGATCCTCTCCATTTGTTGTAAAACTTGGAATGTATGTCTTCACTTTCCTGTTCTTTGTTTCCTTTTTGTGAGGTTGTGCCATGGTAGCAGCAGAGTTGCTGTCTGCTTCGCTGCGTTCCGAGGTTGCATGGTAAATTCGGTATTGCGATCTTTAGAGCTCACGATCTGATCGGATTCGATGTTCTCCTTACCGAGAGCTCATTCTGAAGCCATCGATTTGCTGCTGCTGCTGCTGCTGCTGGGATTGCGAGCCATGGAGCTTCGAGAAAAGCTTGAAGAAGAAGCAGCAAAAAAAACCATGGCTATGGTGTTGTGAGCATATTCATTTTGTCAGCACAATGCTGCCTCACGTTCTCAGAAAAAAGCTGCCATGGGAGCAAGAACCCGAGCACAGCCCGGGTGCTGCTGCTGCTGCTACTACTGTATGGTGTTTTCTGGTTCCATTGGTGCAGAAAAGTGGAGAGGAAAGAAGAAAAGCAAGCTGCAGAGATCTCGTCTACCGATGCTCGATTCTCGATTCATCGAGATTCCTGCATTGTTGTTAGCACCCATGTCAAAAGATGTCTTGATCATCACCACCACCATCACCAGCATCAGCATCAGCAGGAGATGGAGGAGGAGGAAGAAGAGGATTGTACACTGCTGCAAACTGCACCTTCTTGGCCTGTTCTTCTCTGCCCTCTTTGTACAGCTTCCATGGAGGCTTTACTATGAACAGTCCTTTCTGCAAATTGGGTAGGAGCTCATGCCTGGCATTTTGTCCTTCCCACCACAGTAATCTCTACTTGCTTCCACAAGATTCTGCTTCTTCTTGCCTTCATCCAAAATGCATATCCTTCTCTCAACAGAGAGCTAGCTCCTTTCCAAATCCTTAAATCCAAAATGCATTCCTTCTCTCAACAGAGAGCTAGCTCCTTTACAAATCCTTAATCCAAAATGCATTTCCTTCTCTCAACAGAGAGCTAGCTCCTTTACAAATGTGTCCTTACCAGCTGATTCTTGTCTGCTAGATCAATCAGATGCCGAGGTGGGCAAGGTACTGCATCAAGGTACTGCATCTCAATTTTCATGACTATGATGGAAAAACAAAATGCCCACGAACACCGTCAGACTCTGGTAAAACAGGGCATTTGAACTTGTGGTAGAAAATCCATAGCTATATTTTTTCCATCCAAACTCTAGCCATCAACTGAAACTGGACTGCGATCACGCAGAGAACGATAAGCATTGATAAACCCAAATTTTCTATTCAAGCGCTGCTCAACTGAATGCACAAATTGATGAGGTCCTTGTGATTTTCCTTGTGATTCCAGATGATCTGTAATTAGTATGGCTCAACTCAAATCTACTGACTCCAAAAAGAACTGTTGTAACTTGCTGAGTCACATTTGGTCATCACCACATTCAAAGTTTATCCTGCCAAGTATAATCGAACAAAATCAATGCCGTCATTCAAGCAGTCCTACCATGTTTAATCAAGAGCACAAATCATTCTGGAAGTCTATAACGAGTGCTCAGATTAAGTAC